>NQII01008970.1:28973-68074 GCA_002778355.1 Clitarchus hookeri | reverse complement strand
TGTTTACTGTGAACAACGCGTGAAAGGGCACATCACAAGAGCCAACACAAGTGCTAGTCTCTCCTCCGCGGATCAGGGAAACACCGTGACGAAAGAAACTTTCGTGCTTTTTCTAATCTCTTTATTTTTAAAATGAGTCCGGATAACTGGCCGTTTAAAAACGAGAACTTTGTTTTCTTAAATTTGGCGATTTTTAATGGCATTGCTTTTGCTGATAGATCGAAGCAGACTTACTTGTTAAAGCGACCGATATAAACTTCAAAAATTGCAGAAAAGCGCATTCGTGATTTACTTGGAAACCTCGTAATCCGAATGTAATGCTTTAGGTCCGTTCTGCAGTGCATGGATGCATAGAAGAACGGACACAGAAACACGTAAGCGCAACGAGCTGACGAATTTAAATTAATTTTGCCTATTACATAATACACAAAAAAAGTAACGAGCTGCAACCTACGAAATAAAAAATTCCTTCTGTTGCCAATAACATACATCAGTTTTAAAGTTTTGAAATAACACACGTGAATTTGTAACGCTTATACAATATACAAATTCAAAGCTCGTATGCATGTATGAGTGTGTTTCTTATACAATTCTACACCATTCGACGGAACTTAACCAATTTTTATGGGTATACACTTCAGTACCCAACCTAAACCATTAACGTATTATCCCAAGTATATCCGTTCACGTATAAACATGCTGCATAACAGATAAAATTATGGCCGATGCTGTGCAAGTCCAGAAAATCGCACCTATACGGACATCGCCTTTCCCAGTGCAATGCTATTGGTTGCTGATGGCACACCAAGTATTTTGTAATTGGTTGCTTGTTGTACCATGGATCTACTGAAACTCTTCCAATAGGTTCCAAAGTGTCAGCTGTTATAAGAGCGACTGAGTTCGCTTGTTTAAAAGGAACGGACTCGCCGTTTCGTTTTTTTTTTTATAATTACCTACTCTGTGCCTTGGTTAGGATTGTTGTTACTGAGAAGATTCATGACAGCTGCTGAAACTGTGTACTGCACACTCTGCCAACTGGTGACGTGGAGCGTGTGATATTTCACTCGCGAAAATTTTTTGTTGGCAATGAAAAAAATATATATATTTCAATTAACCCATTCCGTTACCGTGTCCACGACCGTAAACATATTACACACGAAGTATTATGTCAACAAGTGTACGAGGCGAGGAGTCAGTATTCAATGCCTCGTGTCTCTTGCCGAGGGATAAGCTGATATTTATGAACCTCACCTTGCCTCCCGTTTATGAATGGCTCATCACAACACCTTTGAGCATGCAGCACGTTGTTCACTGGCTGTAAAAAAAAAACACTAGACCAAAGTACAGTGCACACCCAAATATTACACGATTGCAACACTTTGGCTCACAAATTAATGCGTGACCGAACGAGTTAAAGTCTTTCGCTGAAAGTCTCGCAATGCTATGCGTAAATTATTCTCATTTGTAATGGAAATAACTCACTTCACGACGTACTGTATATTTGGCATTATTTTTGCAAGTTCTGGTACGCTGTTTCTTCAGCTCGGTCGTTTAGAAACATAGTTGCGTTCTTATTTAAAGGCTTTCTCGCTTTATCTTTCATTGAGGAGAATGAAGAGAATAAGAAGAAAAAAAAAAGAAGAATAAGAAGTAAAGATGGTTAAAAAGACGAAGGGTTTTGAAGAATGTTAAAAGAAGAAAGAATAATAAAAAGAAGATTAAGAATCCATAAGAAAGAAAAAACTGAAGATGAAGAAGAAGAAGAACAATAGGAAGGCGTGGAATAAAGGAAAAGGAAAATAATCAAAAACCTCGGATGGCCTTTGGCTAAGAGAGGTAAGGTGGAAATTAGTATTTTTTTTTGTCTTTCATTGCCTTGGCTGAAATTTTTTAGAAAAAGCTATTGTTAAACCGAAAGCGCGACTAATGTTTCTTGACGAGATATGTAATGCGTTTCGAATGTGCGAGGAACCACTGCGTGGGCTGAGAAGCCGTGGAGGACGTGGGCGACCGGACCCCCACATGTGTAAGAAGGACTACCCCTGGAATTACGATGACCCTTATTGATTCCCTAATCATACGTCTACTGGAATTCCTGATTTACTGCCGCTTCCGTACCACTTCAGAATCGAACACATCTTAAGTTGGAGTTCAGAGATTTGGGCGGCTCTTTAACAACGAGTTCTTGAGAGCCGATGAGGGTGAAATGACGTTCGAATGGAGCAATGCCGGTAAGAAAGGGTGGGGTGGACGGAAGATCACCGAGAAAAACCCTCCGAACAGCGGCATCGTCGGGCACGATTCCCACTTGCAAAAATCCAGGAGTGACCCGGCCGGGGATTAAACCCGGTTTGCCTTGGTGGGAGGCGAGTAATCTAACCGCTCAGCCACCGCGGCCCCGACGTATTTTAATATTTGCATTCCGGATGAAGGAGGCATCATAAGACAGTGCACGTTACGAGACATACACTGCTATAAATATATTATAAATTCTGTTTCCTATAATTTTTTTAAAAAATAAATATGAAATAAAAGCTCGTTTATTGAAGCCTCCTTCGCTCGCTAATTGGCGTAGGAGTAGTATCCTGAGTATAAGGAGGGGGTGGTAACAGAGTTTCTTTTAAAGGTGAACTCCCTTTGGTAAAATACGCCTTCTACACCCTCGCGAGCCAGGGAAGGAAGAGGAAAGGAGACAGGCTGATTGCTGCCGTTGTGTTTATGACGTTGAACATAACATCTGCAAGAGCCTGCATGCCGAGTGGTCCATCCGCTGATCCCAAGTAGTAACTTTCTGCTCGTAAAGAATCCCACTTAACTTAAAGTCGTACTAAAATGGCTGTTCACGATTGAACGCGCAGTTTCGAAAGCCCTGCCCGGGATATACTTTCCTTCTCATTTGATATCCTCTTGCCACGTGTAAAAATAACACGACGGCCTAGAGTCGCGGACCTAGATACCCATTAAGGAGGGGCTACTTGAAGTGTGAAGAGCACTGTGCCTAACGTTCAGTTCACGTGTTTACCAAGAAACGTCGAATTTTAATGCACTGTATGAATATCAGTGTTCAGTGGATAAGCTATTTAAAAACTTCTTATAATTTCACGTCACTTTAGTAAGTGCACATATTAGTCCTGCATTATTAAAAATTCACGTGGTTTCTAGAATAATCTCATTTTATTTAGTGCAAACACAAGCTCCAAGGAGGGGCTTGGACCCCCTTAATACCTCTACTCACGCTTCCATTTTAATCCACCTATGCATGGACCTGATCAGTGGAAGCTCGGAATTTTTAGAACTGTAGCTTAAATGTGTTACTAGCACCCATATAGACACTTTAATGAGTATATAAAACATACTATAAAAAAAGCACTTGCAATAAAACGTTAAGTGCTACAAGAACACGTTGTATTAATTCGCTACGGAATTAACTAAGAACCTGCATGCCATTGTGTACTGTAACGTACATGTAGTTATGGGCAGTAATTAATTTATCTAAAATTGCTTACTTTACTGTGGATAGCCTTTACCTACTTAGCTTCCATGTAAAAATACTTGCACACACATGCCAAGCATCACACTGGGATTATTTTTTTTTTTCCATACGTAGGACAGCAAGCTTAGTGGAAAAGTAGGAGATGCCAGTTGAATAAGAAGTCGGTCGAGTACTTCGCAGTTATATGACGATCCGGATGTAAACCACGAGATGTTAACAGTAGCACTCTAGCGGAGAGCGCGTTATTACAACCGTCGGGTGAATTTCGCCAGCGTGCAGTAAACACCAAGTGTCAGCCAGGCGAAAAATTTATTCTCAGAAAGAAACCAAAAATACGTGTAACTGCAGAACTTGGAAACATCTGCGAACTTGTATAACCGTGTAGCATTTCTCTCCGTCACTGCATTCGCCCGACCGACTTCAGGGTGTGCGATACTCAAACGCGCGTAACGTGTATTGCAATTAATTCACGCCGTCAGTTTTCGAACGCGAATAAATGCAGACGTTGCAGGAACGACACAAAATGATAATTATAAAGTTTCGAATCCATGCTTGAAACGGAACAATTTCATAAGTACAGGATGAGTCAGGACCGAATGTGTTAATTTCGGGAGGTGATTCCTTACGAGAAACAAAGCGGAAAATGTATTTGGGCATTTTTCAATAAAGTGAGGATTGTGGCCGCTACGCGCCACTGAAAAATAATTTGAAATCACATTTCGTCAAATATTTCCGGAACCATTTGAGATTAAGCAACATAATTTCGAGCAGTGTTGCAGGAAAGGGAGATCTTCAACCTGTTATGAGTGTGCTGGTAATAATCTCCCTTCGGTACGTACTTGGGGTTCATCATTCTTTTTCGGCCGTTACTTTCGAAACACGGGGATGTAATGCACGTTTACGTACAGTATTTGAATGCCAATGTAGACAAGGACGATGATACATTGTGTCGGAAAGTAGTTAGCGTCGAAGAGACTTATGTCCTTTTGAGTTAGAAGAATAGATGTTGTCTTCACGGTATAACTGCTAAAGTTGGAAGTGGGCTTCTGGAGTTGTGTTTGTTTTCGTAAACGTAATAACTCAGGCAACCCTACGTTTACAAGTTTGACTGAATTGGTGGATCCACGGGACATTATTTGTTGGAAAACAGTGGCAGTCCATGGAGGTGTTTTTAATAAGACTGCTATACTTAGTATTTATTCAGCACCTGTTCTATTCTCTCGTAAGAAGATCAAGTCCAAGCTTGGTGATGAAATCTGGATATATAGGAATGTAATTAGTACAACGGGCAATTTGCATATTCTTGGTCATTTAGAGCTTGTATATAATATTGCATGAATGTCAATAAAGTTTGTTTGACCGAAATTGGTTCAGTGGTTCTCGTCTTGTGCTTCAAGGTTATGGACTTAGAAAATTTAACACTGTGTCACGCTCTGGTACTACAGTAGCATGACGCGTTCAATCCTTTTCCCCTTGAGAAATAGAATTATAGATAAGAAGTTTTAACCTGGGAGGTCTTATTTCATGCCTGTGTATCTCATCTCCTAGCTGGATTACACATGTTAGCACTGCGTACATGTTATCTATGATGTAACATATCTTATCAGTTGCAAGATTAGCAATTTGCTCTTGTGCCTTTGCATGAAAGAGACATACATAGACCCCGCTCATGCACCTCGCAACAAACCTCATTGTCTCGACGACTGTACCAGCAGACTCCAACTCCGCCGGTATGGGGTGTGCGAGGAAGAGTGGTCTTACTACATCGGGAGACAGCTGAGTGGAGACACGAAGCAGTGGTGGCGATCCATAACTCATTTCGGAATGAGATGGATAGCAGTTTTATCAGCATTCCAGTGCAGATATACCAGTATGTTCTCCTGTTTGCAAGAATGTAGTTGTCCGGTGCTGAACAACCAGTTACCAAACAAAACTATAACAGCATTTGCTATGCGCAAAGTAAACTTAGTGCAGCTATACCATCCACACCTGAGAGTGCCTGAAGTATTCAAAGTAGTAGTTGGCACTGTAGGTACTGCCTGAGTACTGTAGTTCATTAGACCTGCTGGTTCATGGCTCATAAGAGGCCTTCATGCATTCCATAATGAACTTGGACGAAAGGATGCGCGAAACCATGCAAACATGCAAATATAATGATGACAATGTACCGTGGAGACCAGTAAACAAGTTCAGCAAGAACAGGTCGAATAATTAAAATGGTATTACCAGTGTTGCAATCTGCATGGGCTCTACACACTTAAAGTATAAGTCACCACCGGTACAAACAGAATGCATCACAACAATTGTCAAGCGAGTATGGGATAAGACAACAAAAAAACCTTATCCATGCAGAAGCTTCCCAGGACAGCAGTATCACTGGCATAGTGACTGATCTGGTGGAAAGACACGTTTTTGAATGCGAAGAACAGAAATGGACAGAAGGTAGGTCGGTCAGATGTCACCTCCCCCCGCCTGAACAAATACCTAGACACAACAGGTAGGTACTACTGTAACAGCTCCTCGCAGACCAGCAAACAGCCACAAGAAACTTTATACACATTCCAGTGAGCATAAAAAATGCAAAGTGCTATGTGTTTAATGACATGGCCGCATCCCACAACTTCGTCAGGTCAATGTTTGTTGATGTGAGAGCTCTGCAGCCTCACAACGAAGTAGTTTAATTAGCAATAACTAGCAATAGCGGGGAAACCATGGGAGAAACAAACATCGCAGCATGCATACGCGATTTCGAGACAACCAAAGTAGCGCTCTTCCTTAACGAGTTATATGAGTACACAATACTCAGTCTCCCATGGTTGACCGACCAAAACACTATCGTCGAACCAGCAGCTAGGAGAATTATTTTGGCAATAGGGAGCATAGAACAGTATACACCCTAGATCCCCACCCTAGCAACAGTGAGCCCAGAATCAAGCTTCACGGCCTGGACCACGAAGTACCACAAATTAACTGTGATGCAGTACAGCAAGTGCTGAAAAAACGATATGATGTGTTCCTATCTGCAGATCCACTTTAACATACCAACACTGTGGAGCATGCAATTTAATGCAGCATAACTGACCAATTTTCACATCACCACGCAGTTACCTAATCCACCAGAGCAAGATTATAAGTGAACAAATACACTATATGATATTATAGGAGGATGAAATCTGCTACAATTCCTCAATTACACAGGCACCGAAAAAGACAGCACCTGGAATTTTTGTGTTGACTTCATACCAATCAATCTGGTCACCACAAGCACCCCACCTCCCTACACCAATGTCAATGATGCCCTTAATGTGCTATGGAAAGGCAAAGTCATGTCATTCCTGGGTCTACACAAAGGCTATTGGCAGATTCCAGTGGAGCCAGAGTATGGGCAAAATAATGCATTCACTGCACCAGATGGAAGGCAATTTCTATTTTGTGCAATACCTTTCGACTTGAAATGCGCACAATCAATGTTCCAGGCTATGATGGTTCAGGTACTGGACAGTATGGTAGGCGACTTCACACTCGCCTAACTATAAGACGTCGGCATCTGATCAGAGCCGTGGGAAGATCACATTCATCATCTTGCGTTAGTACTTGAATGCCTAGTCATCAATGTGCTAACATGTGCAAACCACAAGTTCCACCTCGACAAAGTGCAGCTCGACTCCTTAAACTACATTGTGGATGAGAACAGCAACAGAACCAACCAAAGGAAATACAATAGATCATGCACCAAGAAACAGGTTCAGAAAATTTTCGGCCAGCTGAACTGGTTGAATGAATACATCAAAGACTTAGCAGTAATAACTGCACCTCTCACCACACTCATGTCACCAAACAGCAAGTTCGAATGGAATACTGACACCAAGAACAGTTCTCTGGCCATCAAGAGCTGTCAGGGAGTGAGAAGCCTTAGCGCACCACGACCCAGTCCACATATCTGACCAAATGTACACCAATGAACAAGGCCTAGGTGAGTTCATTTTCAGCTTGGGAACAATGGTGAACACCAAATAATTGACTATAGTAATGCAAAGTTCATACCAATCAAGAGGCATTACAAAGTCTATGAGAGGGAGTGTCTTGCAGTAGTGTGGGTGTTCAAATAGTAGTACCATCCATATTTGGAGTACCAGCACTTCACATTGCATACTGACAATCACTGCCTATTATGGTTTCACAGTACATGTGAAGTGTGGAACAAAGTGACCCACTGGTAAATGCTGCTACAAGTGTACAACTTTAATGTAGAACATGTGCTAAGTACAGAAGACCAGCTGGCAGCCCTACTGTTCAGATTGCTAGGCAATGTGAACACTGTGCACGATTGAGAGGAAGGGGAAAGGATTCTGCCCACTCCCCCCTGTGGAGACTGCCGGTGACATCACACACACTGCACCAACCTGTGTCAATGTCAATTTTACATCTGAAGTTACACTCAACAAACATTGCCGGACTATAGTGATATCACAAACCACAGCACCAGACATGGAAACAAAGGTTACTCATGTGGATAGCAGGACACAGACAAAAGGCGAGTAATCTATGACCAGCTGGAGACCAGGACACACAAAGAACAAACACCATGAAAATTATTTGTACCAGATATACAGCATGCATATGTTATCGGCTTCATGCATAGCACACAGTTTGCTGGTCATCCTGTCACCAAACAGACAACATATAAACTGTTATGTCACTTTAACTGGCATGGAATATCCTGTCACATACATTAGTATGTGAGTGTACTTGCCATGCAACGACTTCAAGGCTCGATGTACAGACATCCACTATCAACAACAACCTATAACACCTAGGAAGTCATTTTAAATGGTAGCCCTAAACCTCATGGGTCCCTACCGGAAGACCTCAATGATGAAAAGGTTTGTGGTGGTCGTCACTGCCTCTTTTCTTGGTGAACAGACGTGTACACAATGCCCAGTGCGCACACTGGACACCTATTACCTCCAGCCCACAAGACTTTTTGTGCAGGCCTAGGCAAGAAGTGGAGTGGTCCTCATGTATTTACCAACATTTTGGGGACGACAACCAACCCAATCAAGGACAACTGCCAGTGTACTACATGCATCTACAGGAGCAACATCTGGGGAGCTGCATGATAGGAGATGCAAGGTTATAAACTGACGCTGAACAACGACCATCACAAGATGCTCTGGCAACACCTGCTATGGAATCATCCAATGGCCACACAATACGAAACTTGTTCTGCCCCACGACACCGGGCATCCAGATGATCCCAGTGATAGTAAGTGGAGGACAGGGCCCTGTATCAGCCACCACAGAGGCCGCACAATCACCAGTGCATGCTACAGATCCATCATCTGCATGCATCACGAAACCCTACATCGCGATGCCTAGAACCGAGGCACCATACACCGAGATGCCAACTTCGGAAGACCCTGCTGCACAACACGAGCGAGGAGATACCTGGGGATGGCATACCCAGCGAGGTATGCCCCCCTACAGCTGTTCAGCTACAACAGATGACTCAGAGACCACCACAGCAGGTACACTACAGGTGATCAGTCAGACATCCGATGAGGAACACCACAACAGGGATGCCTGAAATCCACCCTCGATGTCGCTGGCCAAACAGGCTCCCTCTAAATGCCAGGAAAGATACCGTGGGTCCGCACAGGGCCCTCTCACACAATGCGAGAATTCAAAGATGCAAAGCATAATTACAATTTAAATTACTCACGTTGTAGACGTCATTCAACGGTTGGGATATGGAACATTAGCACACTGCGGGTTAGGGAGGTATTGATCTCAGGCACTAGTGGGGCCATGGATATAGTGGTTAGATTACTCGCCTCCCAACTATGCGAACCTGTTTCGATTCCTGGTGAGATCGTTCCCGGATTTTCGTATGTGGGAATCGTGCTGAATGATGCTGCTGGTCAGCAGATTTTCTCGGGGATATCCCATTTGTCCCACCCTTGCATTTCGGTGCTGCTCCATACTCACCTTGTTTCACCCTCATCGGCTCTGAAGACCTCGATGTTAAGAGCCGTCTAAATTTCCCCAATCTCTCCACTCAGACACTAGTAAAATAAGAAGAAGGTTCCAGAAAACTTACACAGCTATTGACTCTACATGGTTATCACGAATGTTGTGGTGCCTGAGAGTGGCATGTGGCACAACACCCATAGTCAGGCTGGCAGTCGTGGCACCAAGCCACTCGAAGGTTCGGGCAGGTTGGTGCCAAAATTCCAGAAAATATATTTAGAACATTTGCAAAGTAACCATACATACACTGTATTTTAAAAATAAAATAGGATTAAAAAAAATCAGACACAAATTGCAAAAGCAATTAGCACTAGGAATTTAAACAAAGTTGGCACTCCACAACTAAAAAGGTGTTACAATTAATTAGTGTTTTGTTGTCTCTCCAAGTATCACGTTACATAAGTTGACGGGGTCAAGCAATGGCTCGGAGAAATACTCGTCCCTAGTTGGGAAAGCCAACTTGACGCGTGGTGTTACCAGAGCTGATGATGTAGGAAATATGTGCCCTGCGCTGCAGCCCTGCGGTGAGCTGATGAAATGAGGGTCGTTTCGGTCGTCAGCCTAGGGGACTCTGGTTAACACTCTGTCACATATGATGTCGAGGCTGTAGGCCGCCTCCCACGCCATAATTAAATTACAAATGAAACACTTACGATGCTTGTGGAGTTATTTATTCCTTGCTACTCCTTAATGAACACACACAACTTTAGTACAAAACGTGCCCTTAACGACCCGGAAATGGCGAACACGTGGTTTTATAATGTGAAACGCGATTGCGTTTAAAACTCTCCGATGAAGTAACGTTGCTCTCCCCTTCGGGTATAACAAATAAAATAAATGATCCGGTTCATGAAGTGAAGTCTATTGCAGTGAATATGAGTTCAGCTTAAGATGTCGGCACCGAGCGCTTTTTGGAGCGAGAGACTTACACATCTTGATGCGTTCAAGTGCTGAAGAGAACTGGGCGGAAGCCTGGGCCGGCTTCCGCTACCTGAGTGCAGCCGACGCCAAGCGGCGAAACAATAAAGCACAATATACACTGANAAGTGGCGAAACGATGAAGCACAATATACACGAAAAAATGATTATGATATGGAAGTGACATGAATTAAATTAACCTAAGACAACATAATTTTTCCTTATACAAATACACAATAAAAATGATTATATTAATCCTAAACGTTTCCATTGTACCAGCCACAGTATTGCCAAATGTATGATGTCAAATGTCCCTGGCTGTGGCTATGTCGACTGTCTTTCATGATGACAAATATGATATTAATTATATACACTGATACAATTAATAACACTTATGCAATTAGATACCCTGATTGAATACACTGATGCTATTAATAACACTGAATAAATACCCTGATGCAATTATGAACACTGATGCAATTAATAACACTGATGCAATTAGATACCCTGATTGAATACACTGATGCTATTATGAACACTGCTGCAATTATGAACACTCTCACTCGTACCCACAAGCCCGTCGGTGTGGTGTGTCTGGTGTAGTGGGTGTGAGTGGGTGTGAGTGGGTACAAACGAGCTCGTGAACGCGCGGTTGACGTCAGCGTGAGATTGTACCACCCAGCTATATTCTGTCTATCACAGGAGAGCACAAGGTCCAAGAGCTGGTAGCCGGCATGGCTGTTCCCCCTTTTGGTGGCTAGATGGTGATTTGCATTTCCTGACATGCACGACATTGGAGGTCATACCTGCTACACAGTCCACTATTACTGGGGCTATGGAGCACGCCCCAATCATCACGTAACTGAACGGCGATGCTCACACACACAGAATAATGTAGGCGACTGCAGACATGTCAGTTATACAGTAACTTTTATTCAGCAGATGATATATGGAGACATGAGGTACTAACTACATACATGAGCACTACAACGTTAATGCCATGTAAAATACTTTGACCCAGTCACACTGGTCAGCAAACACTTAAACAGAAGTTACTGAAGTGTGCATGCACGTGATTAAAGTAACTTTGAAATGGTCGACCACGTGGCAGGTACACACATCGGTGCATGGAAATGGCAGTGTCCAAAAAATGTTAAATTCAAGCTCCCCTGCACCAGAGAAATGCAAGGGAGGGCTGGATGAGGCATGAGGGAGAAAACGAAATGGTTCCAGACTATAAAGGTATTGAAATATAACTCGGCTGCAGCAACAGTTGAGAGCCTCCCACGTGCATTTCTTCCCCCAGCTGTGGCCCATAACTAAACCGGACGAGGTCAGAAGCGGTGACAAGCCACTAGCCGCTTCGTGTGGTCGTTAATGGTGAAAAATAAACTTAAACCTACAAAGTACAAAAGGTCACAGAAAATACTAAATTCAAATTTATACCAAATTTTTACTCGGTTGAAAACAATACTTTAGAATTTATATACTAAAATTAGGGAACATACAATTATATTTTACATTATTTTATGAATACAAATAGGCCGACCATAAAAGCATTTCTCTTATAAAAATTAAAACATGAATACATGTAGCCTTTTCAAAATAAACTGAGATTAATTTTATGTTAATGTTAAGAGGGATTGTACCCCAGTTGGAACAGCAACGCATCCCATGTAACAGTCGTAATTAACAGCCACAACACCACCATCAGTCCAGTGTCTGGTCAGTTTTTGCAAATGCTAAAAATCAAATTATAAGCATCATGCCCTGTTCACTGTTAGTAAATTATATTTAGAATTAACTTACATTTTGTTGTTCTAAACAACCCTGACAGCATTTATAAAACATTCCTAGATGTTATGTCGCACTGTATAACAGCCCAATGTCCCCGAGCGAAACGACCATTTCCCCGACACACACTAATTACACTTTATCACACATAATCACACACGCAATCACTGTGTTTGATTCCTATATGGGCCATATTGTGGCCCCGTGGTTTAGATAGATGCTTATTTGGCCCTGGTGGTAGTCGCCATCTTCCAGACCTCGTGGTCTCCGCCCGTCACGCACTACCACGTGTTGTTGGCTGATGCGATGCATCGGTGTTCCTCATTGCACACTGGTGCAGTGGTCGAGCTTTGGAGTACGTGTCAAGTTCGGTCTCGGTAACATGAGGAGGTACGGCGACCGTTTATTTCATACACTCATAGGTTAAATGCTTTAAATGAATCTGTAAACTAACACACATAGAACTGTTGGGTCAAGTTTACTTCGCGATACCCATGATTAGTTAATATGTGTGACGTAAGTAATGTTGTAAACAATCACAGATAGTGAGAAAAAATAGGTTGGTAGGGGAAAAAAACGAGAACGAGTGTTTGCCAGTTGTAAATAACAATTAGTTTGCAGTGGATGATTGTATATAATATTCCGGAAGGGTGTAATAAATTATAATGTAGTTAGGTAATGTTAGGTATGGACAATAGTAACGAGTGTTTGCTATTTTTAATGGACTCTGATTGCAAACGATGGTTGAAAGGTATAATAGACGGTGTTGTAGGTAGGTCGTGTTAGGTTAGGGATATGTAGTATCAACGAGTGTTTGCAGTCATGGTATCGGGTAGTATATTTAGGCAGGTGGGCTTAAGTTTACTTCCTGATACCACATATATAATCCCATAATACACTTCGGCGGATAGGTTCAAGTGTATTTCACGATACCATATATGGTCTCGTGTAGTAAACTTGGGTGTATGGGTTCAAGTGTACTTCCCGATATCATATATGTTATAGTGTAGTACATTTGGGTGGATGGGCTCGAGTGGGCATCCCTATACCGTCTATAAATGCTGAAAGTGCCCCCACCTGAAAACCTCCACATTCCCGTAGATTTCCTGTTTGATTGTGAGAGGAAAGGTATTGGGCATGTGACATCATGGGCACCATATTGGTGAAATCATAGCCTGTGTAAACACATAGTATCGGGTTGTACACTAGTCCCGAAATGTTATTTGAATTTCACAGAAGGAAACATCGTGAGGTAGAATTTAATTGATTTAAGTAATTGTACGGTGCTTATCTTTAATACTTACCTACAAAACTTTCGTTCTTCTCCTTCTGTGTCAATGTCCGATGCTAGCTATCCCAATTAAAGCATTGGTTCCAACAGACTCCAAGCTTGTAACTGGTGCCAGTGCTCTGAACCTCTGCTCGACCCATCGCTGGTTTTTAATCCTGCTTTCGGCCTGCAAGGTCATATTTCCACTTGCCTACAAATTAATTGCATCTATGGTCCATTGTATCGGATCAATCTGCTATCGGTTTTATTTCCATATAACAAAAAATCCGCCCCTAACCTCGGTTTCACCATTGGTTAATATTTGACGATAAATTATAAACACTTGTTTTTTCCTTTTAATTTATATGACTGATTTGTTGACATATTTATCAACAACGTGTAATTGGAATATTCGAGTTATGGGCGTCATTATGACGCCTGGTTCACTCTCCCTACATAATATTCTGGGATTGTTTCTCATCTGTGATTAGATTTGTCAATTGTAAAAACGTACAATATGTGTAAAATTTATATACCAAAGTTTCATAAAGCCCTTTTCTTCTTTAAGAATTTTAATATTAATTTTGTTACGTAGTCCACAATATTGTGTTAATTTCATTACATTTTTGTTTTTGTCCCAGTTTGGAAAATTAATTGTATTTAAAAAACCGTTTCAAGTGTTTCCTGATGGTGTAATAACACAGACGGCAACTCATGCTGAACGATTCGTCGATTTCATTGGTCGACTTGTTATTTCAAATGGTTGTTGTCGTATTTTTGTAACGGATTTGTGTGAATTGTGTCAGATATGGCCCAGAATGTAAATCCTTTTGTACAAACGCAAACATCGTCACCGAAAACCAGCGAAGAAACTCAGTCTAGATCAAATGATAGCCATGCTGTTAGTAAAAGGTATGTAATAATAATGTATTAAGAATTTATTTAAACACTGATATTTTCGCCTAAATTCGTTGTGCAAATTGTACTCTCGTTTGTATCGTCATTGGAAGTAACATACGTTGTCTTTCTGGTTTAAATATTGTTACGAGGTTAATATTTGATGTAAATATTTGTTCGATGTCGTTATCCTTAACCCTAAAACAGGTCGTTGAAAACGTCATTTTAATATACCTGTGTTAAATGAGTAATGTTTAACGTGGTTAAGTTATTAGTTGCTTTGGATGGCATGTTTATCATTTTAAGTGTGAACATATTTCTTTGGTTATTCAATAGTAATGACAAAATTGGTTTCCTCACCGTGTCAGTGTTTCAATTGTGTTGAACTGAAATAAGGTTTTTTGAAATAATTGTGGTTTTGTATTTATTAGTTTTATAGACATGGTTAAGAGCGTGTTGTTAACACTATAGGATGTACATTCTGTCCTTTAGACACTTATAACTTGTGTTTTGATATACATTAACCTTTCTGATTAACTTTTTTTTCTTGCAGATTGCAGAAGGAGCTGATGATTTTGATGGCAAGTATTGAAAACCTCTGACGTCGAGTAAAATTTATCTGTAAAGACAAACAGCGGTAATTATTAAGTTTAGGGGCGTTTCTGAAAAACGCAACAAAAATTCAAAATTATGATATATTTCTACTCTACTAATCACGTAGAACACGAATATACTAGGGGCGTAGCTTTAAAATAAGTACAACATACCTAAAAAAAATTGAACAAAATTGCAAAATGAGCAGAATAGCAATTTTGTTTGTTTCAGAAAGAAATGTCCTAGACAAACAAAAGTTGCATTAATGGGTTCAGCACAGCTTACCTTGTTCATATTGAAGGGGGCGTAATGTTAAAATAAGTAGATCATATTACAAAAACTTGCGAAATATGTTTGTTTACGTCTATTAACGTCAGAGGAATTATACCAGCCACCTACCTAGGTGAGTCAATTTACCTTCTTTTGGTGTGTTTTACAGTTCCTTTAAATCCCTACAATCCTACATTTGTAGTTTAGTGTAAAACCCTACAACCCTAGGTTAGTGTAAAATCCAAAAAAGCCTAGGTTAGTTAAAAAATGTAAAATAGTGATTCACCCATCGTGGGGTTAGGTTCTGTTAGGTTAGGTGGGCACATATTACGAAATTAGTCGGGACGTTAATGCCCCTAGTATGTTCGTGTTCTGCATCATTAGTAGAGTGGAAATATACCATTTTCTATGAATTATTTTTATTTTTACAGAAAAACCCCTAAACTTAATAATTACCAGGGGTAATGTCAGAGTTCTATTTTTCCAGTTTAGGTTAAGTTCCCCCTCAACACCTTGACTAACCTATGATAGTTGGTGAAAAAAATTTTTTTGCAGTTTTTCAGTGTAATGTGCTAACCCGATTGTGCCACCTAATTCGACATAAGTGAATGAAGGTTTCCTGTATTGATATATTGGCCCTGCATGTTACACTCCAATACCATCACTAATAAGCACGTAACATATTGTGTTTTGCCAGTCTTGTTCAAACTCAATTCGAAAAAGTTGGAAATTATCAAATGCTGGTATGTTTTGTTTAGTCTTCAGATGAGACATTCGTTGTTACATAAATTTGACGTTTACAAAAGTGTTATAAGAAGGGATGATACTACAGGGTTCCACTGTATGTCTTTCTTGCTGTGTGGGTTATAAAGTCCTATTGTACTTTGTAGCGAGATTCGATTGTATCTAGTTTCATTATACCAACCCTGCATTGTTTTTATTCTTTTGTTTTGTATTCTTTATTTTTCTGTCTACACTAAAATGAATGTTATGTCGGTTAATTTTACCTCTCGCATTTCACAAGCAATTGTATTAGCTGCTGATTGGCTATTTTGCATTCTCATTATGAGGCACTCTCTTAAGATCTAAATCAGGCCAATTTAGGTCATTACATTTCCCAAAACAAGCACGTTTTGAAACAGAATTTCATTATGAAAACCAAAAATTACATGATTTTTTGTTGCATCTTTTTTGGAGTTGTGTTATTTGTTTTTGAATTATAAGTAGGCCTCCTGTATTTGTATTGCATTACTTGATGGTGAATGTAGGCCTAATTATTTAGAATCACGTCTTTACTGAAGGGAACTTTTGACAGCTATGAAAACTATTGGCATTTGCAAGGCTTGTCTTGTGGAAATTCAGGTGGGCTTTGTAATATGCCCTGTGGAAATAGTACAAAAGAATACATATTGTAGCTTTTGCAGTGTTTGTTTACATATACCGCAATGGTATGTTCAATGTGTCATGATTTAATGTAATTGAGAACAGCCAATCGAAAGTCATTAACTAATTATATGCCAAAATTACGGATCAGTATAGCTATTTCAATGTTTCGTGGTTGAGAAGCGTGTTGGAATTGTGGTTCATGCTAAGCACACTCATGGTTTTTTTTTATATAGCGTTAAATCTAATTATTTTGCAGAAAAACTAGTGTTGGTGAAATTTGGATCATTTAAATAGAATGTGAATGCGTGTGTGTTTGTGTGTGTGTGTGTGTGTGTTTTATCAGCAATGTATCACCAAGAAGGTGTATGTGGTGCCCACGTAGATAGGTAACATCATTCATTGCCATCCTATCCCAATTCATAGTATATACTGTGAATATTGTGATGCACCCATTAAATTCATATTCAGAGTGATTAATATTGTCAATGCAGATTATTTTCTAAAAAAAAAAAAATTGAAGTTTTCCAGATAAGCAGTGATTCTTACATGTTACTCTTATTTTATTTCAACCCCCAAATGTACACATTGTTTCCTATGGTAATGTGGAATGCTTCGTATTGACTCGTGAATCTGGGTTTTTGCTTAACACCAGGTGCATTATAGTGCAGTGGATTCTGTATCCATCGTTTCTCAGGGGACTTTAAAAAATATGTCAATGCATGTGGACTTTCAATGAATGGGGTCATGAAATGCAGATAAATTTAAAAAGCGGTAATTATTCAGAGTAGCGATTTTTCTGAAGGAAATGTTGTAGACCCACAAAAGTAACATAAATTGGTTCTGCACAGCTTACCTTTTTAATATTGAGGAAGGCGTAATGGTAAAATAAGTAGATTGTAATAAATAAACTAGATAAAAGTACGTACAGTTTGATTACGTCGGACGCCATGTTGAATAGCCTGTAATGCTATCTGCGCAGATGCGAACTGCGTTTAGTTGCCTGGTATATGGAATAGTGTGTGGTTCGCGGTGAGCGTAGTACTGTGTCCGCTTGGTTTGCGACGTCCGATCTCATCTGTGTGAAGGCTTGTGATTGAAGAATGATGTGAGAATTGAAGAATACGAGTGCTTCTGTTCGTTTACCAGTTTATAGAATTAATGTTGTATTGTCCACTACTGGTTGGGTTTCTAGTACATCATGACGGTAGTTGAATTGTCTGAGGACAGTGGAATTGTACCCGCCGTGTACCTTGGTGAGTTAATTCATATACGTCCGGTATGTTTTACTGTTACTTTAAAACCCAAAAATCCTAGATTAGAATGAAATCGTAGGTTAGATTAAAACCCTATTCCTAGGTTAGATTAAAAATTTAAAATAGTGATTCACTCATCGTGGGGTTAGGTAAAGTTAGGTTAGGTGGGGAACATATTACGAAATTGGGTGGACAAATGTTGAATTGAGGTGTTTTTGTATTTTTTGTGATTTTACCCCACAGTTTCCCTGATCTTCATAACCCTCCCCACTATCATATTTGTGGTTTGTATTGCTAATACGTTAATGCCCCTAGTAAATTTGTGTTCTGTGAAGAGTGGAAATATACCACTTTCCGTGATTTTTTCTTTCATTTACAGAAAAGTTGCTACTCTGAATAATTACTGAGACAAGTAAATTTCAAAATTGTTGCAGAACATGATTTGAAACAAACTGTAGTCTGGTTGAAATTTCCGGGAGTTAGTGTGAATATAAATCAGGCTCTCGCCAAACTGTGTGTTTTTGGATTTCAGAACAGACAGCATTTCCTACTTCTTTGAGGATTCTGAAGTCACAAAATAGGGTCCAGAGATGTGTTTATCTTGCGCAACTCATTTTTAAGTACGGTAGAATCCTGTTACATATTTTTCAGGAGGTTTGAGAAGTTATATGCTGAAAAACTTCATAAGCAGGAATTAATATGCATACAAACAAACTTCAGTTTTATTGTTAATCTGTATAAACAGCAACTTAAGTGGCTTGCGTAGCTTACATGGCCCTAAAAACTTCAGTTTTGCTTACATTAATAATTACAAAAATGTGACTCGACCAGTATAAAGTATTGTAATTTTCTGTATTAAAAAATTAATTTCTTACAAAAAAACTACTGATTTTAATTTATTTTGTATAGTTTCTTGTAACCACATTTAAATAGAATGCCATGTGCCACAAAACCATTTTAGTTAGCTGCACAACTTTTAAACAGCATCAGTGTTGGTATTTTGAAGATTAACTGAGAAAATAGTGATGTCATATGCAGGAAATGAGAAAGACTGTTTTAACATAATGGGAAATGGTGGGACCACAAAATAATAGTTGTTTTTTTATATGCCACTAGTGTCGAATGTTTTTGAGGCAGGATTCCTCTTGTAGCTCATTTCTTTTGATTTGTTATGTCCAATAGCTTCAATAGATCTTTTGAGAGTACATGTATGTACACAGTTATGGGATAAGTCAAGTTGTTCATGCTATAAGTCCACTTAAACATAGTTTTAATTCTTTGTGTGCAATATTTATATACCAGTGTCGTGCAGATTCAGTTTGACGTGCTCTAATGAAACTGGTAGCACCCACTAAAACTATTTGCAGTGGTTTTGCATAACTTGACGAACACATTGATTAGTGCCTGCGCTTGAAGTCCAGTGTGCGAAATGCTGTTGAGTGGAGGCAGCCTCGCAACTGTTTTGTTAAAGTTGAAATACGTGGTACATGTTGTTCGAATCTAGTTGGAGTGTTCCTGTTCATGCTGAAATGACTAATCCCTGTGTCGCTCCACAGATGAGTTCAGACAAGAGTGTGTCTGCTTTCCCAGAAGGCGAAAACCTGTTCAAGTGGATTGGCACTATAACCGGGCCTGAAGGAACCGTAAGTAGTGTATTTGCATTTCTTTTTTGGTTACAGTGTTTATTGCTTGATAAGAAACTTGACGGACAAATATTTTTTTTTTTTTACTCATCTATTTTTTGACATAATTTTCATAATATTATGTTAGTCTTTAAATTCACTTTTGCGTCTAGTTCAAGCACAGATTAGTTAAAATTTGTTACAATGATTATTTTATTAAAAAATATAAGTAACTTTTATTTCATAAATTTTAATATACCTACATAAGGATAATAAAATTAAGTGGGAATAAGTCCTTCGCATAACTGTGTAAAATATTAGTACGTAATCTATTTTTACAGCCAACTTCAATTTTATGTGATTATTATTGTTATTATTACCACATAAAGTAAATGTGCAAAATTTTAAAGGTTTGTGTATATTGCCGCGGTGGCCATAAAATTGATGTCTTTTGATCCGATCTTCTGTTCCTGTAAAACACACTACCGACCTTCTAATTTTGTATTGTTTTATTATCTTGATGTGAATAGGCATTGTTCCATTTGAAGAAATGTGACTGTTCAAACACATTCTAATACTTACTAGAATCTGTCTGTGGGCAAACGAGCGGTAAGGGTGACGCTAACACGCGTACCTAGTGCCCCATCACTCCTATGTGCAAGGTGTTAAACTGTCGTGCTGTGTTTGCCTATGGGACTTGAAGTGGTGACCCTATAATTTTATTAGTGTACAGTCTGAAGCAAAGTTCGCTGCAGGTCCTTTTAATAGTTTCACGTTTCCAACCAGTAAATTATGAGATACAGCAGTGCGAGAAAGCAGTATTTAGTAGGTGTGAGGGTGGCTCTGAAATAGCATTTGTAATGTTAATGATTTATTTAGAGTATTTTTTGTACTACGTCTGAAGTGTATTTTCTTTTCATATATCTGTATAATAAATACAAGTTTCGTGTAAAAAAAAATTTGGATTTCTAACACCAATGCCAGGTGGGCAACACCCTTAAGGTATAACATTTTGTAAAAGCCTTGTGATATCTTGAGAGTAACATTTCATCCTAATCTGAGGTACATTTTCTTTTTTAAGAGAACATGAAAAAAAAAGGGGGGTGGTTATGTTTAATAGTTTCTAAAGAGATGTAACTGGGCATATGAAAGGCAGTTAGTCTTGCATGAACTTGTACAAAGGACTGCAAAGCAGGTCCAACTGGCCAAATGGTGGACACACTGCCAACGCCATTCAGTTAACAGTTACTTCAGGTTGTGTTTGTGTTTTTCTTGCACAAGCGTCAAGGCTGCACAGCACAATGATTACTGCTGAATATGTGGTAAAGTGGTGTGCCATTACAAAAACATTTCAGTAATTTTGCGACATCCCACAAAGCATAAGTTGTATACAATCTTTTACAATAAATATTATAAATTTAATGTAATAAGGAAATAGATTCATACAATATATTATATGTATATATAACAAGATTATTGGGGGCAGCGGTGGCGTAGTGTTCCAGGGCGCTCGCCTCTCACCACTGCGATCCAGGTAGATCCCCGGCGGGTTCACTCCCGGATTTTCGCATGTGGGTATCGTGCTGGACGATGCCGCTTGCTGGCAGGTTTTCTCGGGGTACTCCTGTTTCCCCCGCCCTTGCATTCCAGCGCCGCTCCATTCTAGGGTCTCATTTCATGTCATGCCCGGGGATGTCGGTCACCTACGGGTCCCAGCTGGAAAGACCGACACTCAAAGGGTGTTGCCCTGCCCTGGGTGCGCTCCCCACACGACATTATTATTATAACAAGATTATTATTTAGATGTGTTAATTGATTACAGTCAGTTTTCTGTGAATTATATGTTGATTATAGCACATATACGTTGGTTTGAAAGGAGCAGGTGTTGGTGTGACTTACATATATTCATTTATAGAGTTTTGGTTACCATTTTGACATAATTTGGGATATGCCTTTGCCTGTTTTTGTATTTAAGTTAGCATAGTTAAATCAAAAAATGGTATACAGAAGCACAAATATGCTGAAGTATATATAAACTGTGTTTCATTTGCGAAGACCGTTTGATGACAAACAGAACCACCAACTTTGTAACGGTGTCACAACAAATGACTCCATTTGCAGTGCCTGCGATCAGCTGGTTCGTAACGGGTCTGTGTGTGTGTTCACATTTGCAACACTTGTTTAAAATAGTGCATACAAAAGTTATCAGCAAATTAAAAATAACCGTCAAACATTAACAAAATATTGCATTTCCAGTTACATAAGTGGTTTTTTTAAATATNTAAATATATTGGCCCTTCTATTTTGTACTAGTATGTTGCAGCAACAGTAAACCTGTAACTTATTTTAATGTCTCGCAGAATAATGCAGGTAAGGTACCATATATTTGCTTCTGTAAGAATACAAACACATTTTGTGGGCGATTCATACATGAATAAAGTAGTCGCATTAAAATTTAACAAAATAACGAAAACAGCATTACTGAAAAGGTAATACAAAGTTTGAAGATATAACTGGTTATCTTGTAAGCTAAGATTTGCAGTTAATCCGAAAGCATGTATGGATGAAAAAAATTAAGATAAAACAAATAAACCCACCTCCAACCTAGTGTCCAGCCCCTCTCCACTTCTACGTATGTTTACCAACAGAAGATAACGCATATATTAAATTTTCTGTTTGTGAATCCCGTAACCTCATTCGATTAAATACGGACTTATGTAACACACTCACTTTCACTGCAGTCTGTTGCAGAAAAAAATTAATATGACAGAAAAAATTAAAGATATCTGTGCTGTATCTTGTAACCAATATGTGTATGGCAAATTATTGCCGTTCGAAAATAACTGAAATTATTTAGCACATCTGTAAACCACTGCATTAGATACATTTTACATTCAAACATTTTAATTTACTATACGCATTTAAAAATAGTTTCTGCAAATTCACCTTTTTGGATTTTGTCGTTAATGCTGCAGCAGAAAATTTCATACTTTCTGAAACAAGTTGGTTGTACATATAAAGTCGAACTCCCTCGTAATGTCAACAGCTGACATAACAAGTGGCATGGCGTCCAGGTGTCAGAACAACTGAGGCAGAGGGATACATTAGCGGCGCAACAACACTAGCACTACTTTCTTAGAACTGTTAAAAAACACTGCCTTCGTAAATGAAACCAGAGTATTAGTATTTGTGATTTTTAAGTTGGAACTAAATGCTTAGTACTAAGTCTGTTATTTCTGATTTTTCTTCTGTGAGAATTTTTATTTTCAGGCAGTAGATTGTATTGTAAATTGCCAGTCTAAGTATAATGAGTTTGTTTACAATATGTCAGAGTTGTACTTCTAAAACATGTAGTTTGTGTGAAATATATCATAACTTTTTTATAGCACAGGACATTGTGAACTGAGGTGTGTTTTATGCAACAGGTATTCGAAGGTTTCGTCTACAAGTTGTCTTTGGAGTTCCCGCACAGCTACCCCTACTCTGCACCTCTTGTGCGGTTCGTCACACCGTGTTTTCACCCCAACGTCGACATGGTAGGCAACATCTGCCTAGACATCTTGAAGGAGAAGTGGAGTGCCCTGTACGACGTCCGCACCATTCTTCTCTCCATACAGTCGTTGCTTGGAGGTGAGTTAGGTGTTTACTTACGTCCAGTCATCACTATGTGCGGTGTTGAATTATTAAGACAACCTACCTCAGCTCAGTTGTAATAGTTTCTCAGATCCTTATTACCTTCTCAGGAATGTTCAAGTTTTTATTGATTTACAGTGTATGTATTAGAATTCTCATTTAGTTTAATTAGGTAAGATCCAAAAATTGTAGCCCAGTTAATATTCAATTGAAACAATAAATTTTGTTTTGACATTGGGCTGTTTCCATTTCTGGCACACCTTGTGGTCTCTTTCGTTGTGAAGAAATCCGCTAGCAGAGAACATTTCTCAGCAATTTGCTGAAGTGGTGTTAGGCTGTCTTTTATCACCATCATGAAGGCCTCTAGCACTAGGCAACAATCGTCACCGCAAATCACGTCAGACAGTCATATGGGAGCTGGCCAGCTCTCTGCTGCCACGAGTGGACCTACGTGAACTCCGTACACAAAACTCTGCTGCAGGCACTCTACGTTTTGTTCAGGGACACTGGGCAGCGTGTGGACTTCCCGTACATAAACAACCGGTCTCTTGAAACTGATTGTGCACCGTCGGATGCTCTGTACAGTTATGACTGACTCACACTTGTTGAAACTGAGTATGCGAAACGCTTTTTGTTGTTGTGTTATAGCCATCCCGATGCATGTCGTACAAGCGTACTAGCAGCACCGATTATAGCGCCAGGGTAACGCCTACCGGCAACCAAGTTAACCGGTGACTTGGAACATACGCCAAGGGAAACTTTGTTTCAATGTATATTTTCATATTTGCAGCGAGGCCTATCTTCATTCGTATAAAAGTTAGACTTGTGGAATCGTATGATTATTTTAGTTACATACTGTATATTGGTACCTTCCACCTTCTAAAGAACTACAGAGATTCACAGTAACAATATATTTCATTCTAATTTACGGCAAATGGTAAGTTATACGGTGTTAGACCTTTATAGTGTAATATTTTTTTGTTCCAAGGGCGTAAGAACCCTGTATATGCTGAACTCAAAGCGAGCAAGAGAGGGCTAGCGAAGCTCGCTGCGCAACTGGGCCAGACGGGGGTAGGTCGGCACAAGTGCCAAGTGGTCGTGCGAGTGATGTGAGAAGTCAGCTTACAGATGGCAGCTGCAAAACCTCTCGTCTCTGTTAACGTGGCGTGAATGGCTAACTGCTTCTGATTGGGGTGGGGAGAAGGGCAGCGGTTGTGATGGCTAAAGGATTTAACGACATTGCCCATGGTCCACATATGCGTCATATTTACTACTACAGGCTGCTGATTCATCCACATTGTATTGCAAATAATTCATTGCATGAATGTGTAGAGGGAAATACTACTCAAAAATACCAAACTTTTTTCTACAAACTGCATACATATATGAACTGAAGAGGCGTTACAAAATTGTTGTATAAGCCATCACAGTTTTCACACTTTTTGAAACAAACCTTTGAAAAATCAGCCGAAGAGTAACAGGTCCACCTGTTTTTTTTTTAATAACTCTTATACCACGAACATTTAACACTGCAGTTAACTTTAGGGTATTACATTTATGATTAAATAAAACTTTAATTTATACTGTAAGTGGGGAATAAATATACTGTAACATGTGTCACAAGTGAAAAAGCAATTTTTGGGTCTCTCTCATGGCCGTTATGCTGCACCATTGTGTGTGATAGCAAATATTGGACATGCTACATTTATACGTAAATTGTTTTTTATGGCTAAATTAATTGTTTGAAACACACAATTGTGTAACATGCTTATGTTTCTGTGAATTGAATGTTTGTCAAGGTCAGAACTCATTATTACGAACGCAAGCCAGAAAATTGTAAATAAATAATTAAATCAGTCTAGTAAAAATTATGTAAAAAAAATGAGGGGAATAAAAATCACTGTAGGCCTATTTGTATCCATGTTCGCCACTATCTTCAAGTTTACCAAAGCTAAGCAACATGGATTGTGTGCTTGGGTTTACTATCTTTTCGTTGCACTGGATTCTCCTTCATTTTAATATTTATTCCAATTAAGTTCTTCCTTTTAATGAAATAACCCAACACACATTTATAACAAGATGTTTAATACTATAGTACTTTCCCCCACATTTGTGATGGGGTAAGCGATACAGCGGTAAAATATTAACATATTATATGTAATGTGCTATTTAGTGAATAACGTAAATATGTTAACAGTAATCTCTCCCTTTTCATGTAGATATTCCTGTGCTAATCTAGGTGTACTTTATTAGTTAATTTCATGTAACTGTAACAGGCGTGTTGTGTGTGTGTGTTGCAGAACCAAATAATGACAGCCCGTTGAACCCAACAGCAGCACGTCTGTGGAGCAACCAGACGGATTACCGGCGGGCGTTACACATGGAATATGAGAGAGCGGCCAAAAAACAGTAGTGTACAAAAATTGTGTCCGTCGAGCGTGGAAGAACAGTGTATGTATAAACTGGTAATTGTTTGTCTATCTCATTCACGTTATTTATATTTTTGGATAGTGTTGAGAAAACGAGTAATTTCCATTTCACTTCTTCATTCCTCTAGTTATGTATGTATAGTTTTCGACTAATTGCATATAGAAAATTAGGTTATTACACCATTTTAATTTTCCTTGAGTAATAATATGCAGTAGAACCCCAATTTAAGGGCTTGGGGTAAATTTTCTTTCTCTGATGAGCACTGAAACCACCCGGTCAGGTAATACCAACGTGATGCTACTACAGTAAGCGCAGGTGTTGAGCACAGGGTTACTGAAATTGGCGCTAGGTCGCCGTGACAAGATCTAGATTCTAAATCTCAAGCGCGCTGAGGTTCGATTTATTCTTCTTCCTCCTCCCCTCTCCTTCCCCCCATCACTAATGAAAGCATGGTATATGTTTTTATATTCTCTTCTTTCAAATTTTGCCTTCTGTCAGTATCTACTAAATTGTTGTCGCTAAGAAGGTGCTTACCGTCGACATCGTTGGAAGGCAACCATACAGCCTTCAGTGCTGCTGAAGTAAATTCTTTATATTCTATTCCCAAAGCCACCAGTAATTTTGCTACATCTGGTTCTTTTTCTTCGCTGACCACATCTTGAACAGCTTCTTAAAGAAATTCATAGCCCTTGTATCAAACAGAATTATCCATTCCATTGAATACAGGAATTTGATTGAAAACAGGCAAAACACTTTTAGTTTCATTCAGTAAAATGTTTTTTTGGACTAAAAAGTTTGTTCGTTGCCTTAAAAATGTGCACACTTGGATCACTATTCATCAAACTTTGCAGTTTGGTCATTGCAAGAGTTGATACTTTTTGGCATTTCTGTTTCACAAGTGTTTTTTCAATGGTTGTGAGAGATGAGTCTGATGAAATCCGAGTTTCAAACTGGGAATCAAATATACCTTTTGATGTGCCATCAAAGCCTTTCAACAAATAGTTTAGNTCGTTTAGCCGGCCATATAGCATGTGTGCTGTGGGGTACTGAGAGTTTTGTGAGGTCTAAAATATCAGCTGCATGGGTTTTTACAAATGTGCACTGAGCAAGAACCACGTTCACATCTTTTTCTGAAACACAAGCTAGGTAGTTAAAAACCACTGTTGTTGATGGCCTTCATTTCATCGAGCTTGAGTTAACAAAGTATTCTGACAGATAAAACACTGCTCTGAACCACAAATTCCATTTGGTGTTCACTAGTATTGGGAGCAGATTTGCATTTAATTCAGTCAGTTCAATGCAAAAGATGTGACCTACTAAGGTCAGTCTGTGGGCCCAGCACTGACCATGGACCACATGCTCTCCAAGAAGGACCTGCATTGATGTCGCACATTTGGTCATGTAACGTGCCGAGTCTGTAACAATTGCTTGAATGTTTTTTAAATTGACACCGTATTTATTAACACACTCATTTATAGCCTGAGAGCATGTCGTTGCATCTGCTTTCTCTAGAATGTTTACTGCAGCTACCTTCAAAACTGGTTCTGTTAAATTGTCTGAACAAATCTTAAAAAGCACAACAAACGCACATCTTCCTTTGGTATCTGTCATCTCGTCTCAAAGTATAACAATATTTTTTCTGCTGAACAAGTTCCTTTACTGCATCAAAGTGTGCCTGTGCTGCCACAGGAACATATTTTTCTCAGAGATTTCACACAAGGTAAGTCTCCAGCACGTAAAACCATAATTTGAGTAGTACTAAGACAGTAATGTCAAACTATTTTATTTTCTAAGGTAAGTATTACATGAACTAGGTCTTGTTCAAAAATCTTAGTCGACCTACAGGCATAGTTGTAGTTAAATATATAAATTTGGAAATTACACTTGCCTTCAATAAATTCAGCCATCCATCCGCTTAAACTAGGATCATCTAGCTTTTCAAGCGGAATTTTGGCTTTTGCAAAAGTTTTGGTTGTTTTAATAGCAAGATCATCAACTGCCAATTTTCTTCTTTTTGAGTTACTAAAGCAAGCACAGACGTTTGAACTTGAGCATGTGAATCAGCACCTGTCTATGTGCATTTTTTGCCATATTTAGGCAAAACAGATCATTTTGTAACACTCATTTTGCGAATATTGGTTTAGTTGCAAGTAAAGGTCGGTGTAAATTTTCAAAATAGCTTTATTTGAAGTAAAATGCTAAAATTTGTGTTTTTAGTTTTATTGCAAATGCTATTTTTTCAGGTCTCTAGTCATACACGTATTTAANGTATTTACATTCATCTTATAGCTAATTCGATGGAAAACTCCGTTGCAAAGTTGGCTGCACACCGGCCTACAGTGCGGTTTATTATGAGAAATTTAGATTTTAATGTAAGGTGGATTACATTTACATTTGCCTGACAAAATAATACAAAAACAAATATAATATATTCATTAGTACAATGTTCAATATCGGAATCTGTAACTATATTTAATTTGTTTCTAGACTATATTCAGTGTTACAATTTGGTTTGTTATTCTTTATTATTCCCAAGAGGGTAGAAAGTATTCAATGTTTACTAAACAAATGCACAAAATAAAATATACTAGTTGTCTCTCATCTTTCCATCTCTGGTTGGCTGAGGGATGTGGTGTGGTCATACTACAGCCAATTAGAGGACAGATGACATAAGCAAGGCAGCGGTAAATCATATACAATTGTTTCTACAGAACTATTACCACCACTTCCAATGATGGATATGGGTACGTCAAAAAAGCATATAATGATAAATAAGTTGTTGCAAGATGTTTTGTGAAGTTTAATTATTAATAATTGATTGAGAAGAGGGATTATTGATTTTATTATATTTAAGAAGATGAACAAATAATCGTGGTAATTTGTTTGGAGGAGGTAATAAAAAATACTGAGCTGATAATTTCAGCATAATTTCTTGAATCAACTGAAATGTTTCAACTGACGACCCAAATGTGTGGTTGAAGAGCGAACTTCCAGATCTATGATCTCCAGAAGTAGCGGACTTCAGCAAAAGGAAGAACCACGCCAGAGAGAATTTTTTGCNGCATAATTTCTTGAATCAACTGAAATGTTTCAACTGACGACCCAAATGTGTGGTTGAAGAGCGAACTTCCAGATCTATGATCTCCAGAAGTAGCGGACTTCAGCAAAAGGAAGAACCACGCCAGAGAGAATTTTTTGCTACACGTTGAGACATTGGGAGAGAGGAAATGCAGTGCCCGAGGTAAACTGAGAACATCTGAAGTACATCTGCAGATGCGGTTCCACACCGAGGGACGTCGTGGGAGTATTTTTCAGTGAGACGCAAGTGCAGAAGAGAGAAGAGAGAGGTGTTGTTGCAGGTATTGAAGAGAAAATATTGTAAGTACCTTTGTGACAAAAAAATTTGGTTTTTAAGTTTTAGTAAAACGCCATGGAGAAAATTTTAGGGTTAATGTTTGAAATACTTGATGCCATGCAAAAGGTTGGAATTTGTAACAAAGCAATACTGAAAGGAATGCAAACAGTTAGTGCGTAATGAGTTCATGTTGAAAGAAATGCAAATAGATTGAGGGCATACTGAAAGTCATGAAAACAGGTTTAATGGTTTAGAAAAAAATTTTGGAAAGGAGTGAACAAAATCATAGAAAATGGAGAAAAAAAAATTAGAATACACAAAAATTGAACAACAGAATGACAACTATTGCAAAGCAGGAATGCTGCTATTACTGTTACTAAACAGTTTGTGTGGAATAACTGAAGAATTTATACAGTATAGTAGCAACACGAAAACAAGGAAGTAGGTTTGCGGGAGAACATGATGTTGTGTAATGGACGTAGATGCAACGATTACCGGTCCCATAGAAATTACTAGTAATCAAAATCGCTGTGCATGGAAATACATGTTACTTTAAAACACTGAAAAATAAAATCATTGGTATCTGTTTGTAAATTTGTTATTTTACACAAGAAATATATTATTTACTGGTTGGTAATGCTTTGGGAGACAGCTGACAGATTGGCGCGCATGTTGTAAACTGCGTACCGTACTAAACAGGTAGCAGCACGTTGGCCTGCCTTTTGATCCCACGTTTGTAAAAGTTGACTTTTCTCGTATTACTGGCTAGAAATTACACCAGTTTGAAATATATTCAAATTATTTTTTTAAATAATTCAACAATACCTTGCATTATTTCTGTATGGTTTTGGAATTAATACTAAACGTGTGTGGAAAGCATGGGGGAAGATGAGTGGGGATACGTGAAAAGAACTCCCAAGGTTTGAAGTTGCGTTTCATTTTGATACAGATCGTTTTAATGTGCATTTCACTTTGAACACCTATACATTACTACTTTAGCACAAAATTTAGTTGGTATAATGTATTCACGGTAACTTCAAGATTTTCTGAAACCCTGCTAAATATCTACTTTCAGGGAGCCGATTATGTATCCTTCCGCAGTATGTAAACAAAACATTGCCATGTGACACCTGTCAAACGTTTTGTAAACAGTGCCATGTGGGAACTGTCAAATATTTTGTAAACAAACAGTGCCTTGTGGGAACTGTCAAATATTTTATTAACAGTGTCCATGTGGGAACTACCAAAATTTATTTTTGAAGAGAAACAATGCCATGTAATCTCAACTGTCATATACTTTAATAAAATTCTCTAAATGTCTAAAAAATGCTAATCAATTTAGCGAAATGTTGTAATACATACAAAAAGGTAGATTGAAGTATATATCGGAACTGTTAATTATATAATTTAATTAAAGTTTACTTATTGTATTAAGATTTATTTACATATTTGCTGTAAGGAAAAAGTTAAATTTTACATAATAAACTTTTGGAAGTAGCACTCAGGTTAAAGATTTCACTGTGATAAATGGTACCGTATTTTATCGCATATAAGTGGCACATTTTATTAAAAAAAAAATTTATTGAAAACTCGGGGTGCGACTTATAAGTGAGAAAAATTCCTCCAGCCCCGCACTAACGTTTCATTTACTACGAATTCACGGCCCGCGGTTCGATTTCCAAACTCTTCAGCGAACAAAATCACTTTCATTTTGAAACCTGCGGTGTAGGTACATCTCTGTTCCATCAAGAACTGACACGCTTCTTCACTGCAACATAAAAACACTATGCGGCGGAAAGACGAGTCACTGCTAACATTTGGCATTGAAGAACCAACGCTAATGTGCTGCCATCTCTTGGTCTCCACAAAAAGCTTTCGAAAATAATCGATTATCAGTTGGCGGCGACCAAAATTCGATTCCTTTGCATTCTTTGCGAAGGGAATAACGTAACGGAAATATTCAAATGCCTTTCTATATTTTGCACGTTTATTTGATAAACTGCAGAAATAACAACGCTAATACTAAAATTACATCTTAACCTAGAATTATCTTGAAAGTAGAAAGAATGTGTTACGTTAGTTTTATAACCACAATTCAGCGTCTCCAATATGGCGTGGTTATACTTCTGAAAAAAACGTGCCCAAACGAACAAGATGGAGTGTACGAGTCCGCTGGACAACAACTGAAATTTATTTAATTTCAATTAATAACGGTGAAATCTTTACCCATGAGTGCTACGTAAAAATGTAAATATATAGTTTAGCAATATTAACTTTACAATTACGGCATTAAATTTATACATATTAATATTTAACCTACGAACTATTTCTTTTCAGCTATAACCAACATGTCCCTTCAAAATCCGTTGTTAATTCTTACGGACTTTTAACAAATTATTAAAATTTATTGAAAAAATATACTTAAAACTTAAAACAACCAATTTATATAGTGCTTCAGTGCTAAAATCAAGACAAAACCTTTTTCCATATACCATTTTTTTATAACCAATTGAACATGTAACTCCTAGGGTGATTTTTCAAAGGTTCTTTTCAAAAGTATCGAAGATACCGTGAATGGATTATAACACTAACAACCACTGTTTTGTGACCATAATTACAATGTATTAATTAATGTAGGAACTTATTCTTATCCACGTATTTTCTGCTTGTCTGATGTGCCGGCAGTGCACTCAGAATGGCCAAAGTAATAATAATTTTTGTTTGTTTAGTATACTTAAAGTTACCACTCACTGTCATGATCTTGCCAAGTTATATGAGAAAGAGGGTACCATGAGGCCCACAGTCTTGGGAAGGTAATCCTAACTGACAGGTCATTATCTCCCGGTGACCACTGCAGCTCTCTCTCACTGCTCCTGCCTCCTTCCCCTCCAGTTGAGCATCCTAATGGTCGGTGTTCACCAGTTGCATAAATCTCGGTCAAAATGCTAGCTTCATCATATGCTAGTAATGGAATCTCTTTTACTAAACTAATACATGGTGAAAGCCACTTCGAACACGCAAAGAAAAGTTACAAGTATTTATCTAGGTGAACAGCATGCCCAGTTTCCGTGCAGTATAATATTACGATTATCTGAACTAAGTCGGGATATTAGTATACACCAGCATCGTACGGCATTCATCACCAGGCTGTTCCTAGCCTGAATGTGAAACCATTTAAATCCGACTTCCATTCAACCTTAAGAAGTTTTCCTTGATAAGAGCATGCATCACATGCTATTAAAACTGTCGTGCGGTCTGTCAGCACTCGGAGGATTATGCAAGCATTATTGCATGTGGATCATTCATTTCCGATCAAACCGTAAAGGAGGTAAAGTGTTAATGAGGGGTCCTAGTGTTCAACATTATTGAAAATTAATTGGCAATTCTATAAAAACTGCACTAAAAATACAATTTTGAAATAAGCACTGCGCACAAATCTCGATTCTGTCCTAATAAGACCAACGTTCTGTTATTAACAAGAAACTTTTTCGCTTTGTCCTCCGTAGTCAAAGCGGAAAATTTTGAGTAATCATTCGAGAACCGGCACACTGCACACATTTGTAGTATATTGGAGGTGCACAGGAATGCTGTAAGCAGATGACTCGAAGCGACTTACTGCTTGGTATCGTAAACTGGAGTGCTAAACTGATATTAATCTTTACTTTTTACTCCCAGTTATGGCTTGAGCGGGGGTACACACAAATGCTGATGATACAGCAGCTGAGTTAGGCCTGCACTTAATAAGCATTGTTTGTCAGTCCCTTAAAAAAGTTTTGAGTTTTACTGTAATATATGTGTCCCATGTTTGTATACGTAGCTATGAAAATTCGAAGTAACCATCACTGGCGTGAGAACTGTGCACCGAAGAGCTGCTTGATAAGTGTTATATAAAAAATGGTTTCGCTTGGACTTGGAGGTTGTACAAACGCATAGCTCCACAAATGCCATAATATCTCCAATTTGCTCAACATTGCTTTTTGTTTTGAGAATGCTAGTTAAATGCACGGAAGCATGATACTAATGATAATTTCCATTGTAACCCTGCGTAACATGTATGAATCGGGTGCATCTGACTATTGTGAAAGTTGAAAGTGCTTCACTCTTCACAGCTAGCAATACTTCTTAGTAAATAAAGGAAACGTCCAAATAAATAACTAATTAAACTGTGTGCTTACTCTTTTAACAGTCCTTAACTGTGTTTTTGCACAAAATTTTAGTTATAAACATAGGTGATTATCAAGAAACTGCGATATTTTTAACTAGAGTAGTTATATGTAGTACAGTGAAATCTGATGGATTTTGTGTTTCGGGACATATACTTCAAATAAGACATTGGAAATTGTCTCTTATTAGTGATGGCCCGATACTGAAAAAACCAGATACCGATGAAGGTTCCGATATTAAGGATTTTGCCGATCCGATACCTGTAAACAGATATTTTCATTTATCATACTGTAAGCAGACATTTGTCTCTAAAGTGTATGAGAGAAAACTGCTGCCTGGAAAAGTTTTGTTTGCAATAAGCTAAATAGACTTACTGTTAAGTGAGATTTACTTTATGCCCGGTACATCAAAGCAGCCAAAAAAATAGTTTAACATTATACAAACTTATAGCTCACTACAACATATTACAAAACTAAGTTAAGGTTGCAAGAAGGTCGCTAGTCTACAAAAAATATGTAAAAGGACAGGAATGAAAACTAAGCTAACAAGCCACGATCATTTTGTTTACTTTGAGAAACGTACGTCGAACATAAGACTGCTTTACCAAAAATAAAAATGTAATCCGTGAAGTGAAAAATAATGATGGGCATGTACATTCTAAATTGTTTTTATCATAAGGATTTTTTTTTTATTGCATTTGACATTTCAAATTAATGATGTTCTTTTTAGTCGTATTGCTGCAGCCTGATGTTAAGAGTTGAGAAAATTAAGTACCACTCGTACTGGGTTTATCGTGGGGCCGACGTTGCTGGGTTTGATCACTTATATTATAGAGTCGGCGTTTAGTTTATTTATGCCAATGTTAATTCAATAAAAAACAAGACTCCACTTTCTCGCAAAACAATCCATGCCAAAAAAAAAACCTTATAGCTGTAGTTAGAAAATATGACAAACATCAGTCTTCAATATATACTACAAAAAATCCTTAAGTCCAACACTAATTTGGTTTATTTCCGTTTTCTTTAAATGAAAACAAAGGGGGAAAAAATTATAAAAGCTAACGTTTTTTAAACAACGTTCACATTAGTGATTATGTATGGTAACCAACACATGAATAATAAACTTTAAGATATGCATTGGCCAATGTTCTTATGTTGGTAATGCAAACGTTGTGTGTTTACATTTCTTTGCTCCAAAATTAATTTATTTTCACAATTGGAAATGTGTAAAAGACGTAGGCAGACAGACAACGGTAGTGGATCGCTGAAAAATACGAACATCGGCCAGCTGTAGATTTTCCACAAGTGAAAATGTATAGTTTGATTGGTGTAAAATGGACAGATCAATAAATTAAAAAATATCGTGGCTTGCATTTTGCAACCTAAAATGTATTTTTTAAGTGATGAGAGATTTTTTGTACGCTGATTTTATTTGAGCATTACATGGCAAGACAATAGCTGTTCTATTTAAGTTGTTCTGTCTGCAAGATGGCCACTTTTTAAATCTAACGTGCTGCAAGCACAAAAAAACAAATAACTCTACTGCTACTACTAGGGATTGTAAAGAATTTTTACCATCGGGAAGGGATCCAGGCGGGAAAGGGCTACAAATTTCAGGATCGTGAATAACAACTTAGTAAAAGTTTTGTAGATTTACATTCACATTTCATGTGCCATCGCAATTTGTTTTATTTTTAATTCATCTAGTCTGCACAGAGAATCATACCAATGAGCATACCGATTGCTGTCGTTTTGATGTAGCTGAAGTAGATATTTATATTTCCTAGAAAGTAGCTAAACCATGTTTCCAAAGGGCATATACTCTTTTTGTGAAATTGCATTCACGTGTGTGAAATTGCATTCACGTGTGTGAAATTGCATTCACGTGTGTGAAATTGCATTCACGTGTGTGAAATTGCATTTCTCAGCCTACTGCAGTACTTAATTTATGGAGGTAGATGGTGCGAGCGATATTCTTTGAGCCTTATGTTACTGTATTTTTGTGTATCTGCTACAGTCTCTCATGCATGTCTTCTTGTTGCAGGTATGCATTTGTTCCCATCATCGTTTTGTAGACTGAAGCATTGTGTTTGGACTACGCACAAAAGAGGTTGTGCCAGTTTTACAGTGGATATTAAGACTATCTGTAATTGTACATTTTTGTGATTTGTAACTAAAATTAGTTCTTTTCTCCAATCAGCTCTACTGTTGTGTGGCTAACTTATAGTATGTGAAAATTCCTACTGTATTTGTAAATGTTGAAGACTTTATGCTTTTCGGAGCAGTGTATTTATTGGTAGGAAGCAGAAGGGTGGATAATATTTTCGTTGTACTATTTAAGAATTTTATACAAACTGTAACATGTACTAGGATTCTCTTGTGTGATCTGTGTGGATAATATATTCTAAATACACCTATCTCTGTTTTCAGATTTGTATTAATGTTTTAAATTCATGTTGCCCTTTGTTTTGTGCTCTATATGTGGAAAAGAAAAACATATTCTGTAAATTGAAGTAATAATAAAATATAAAAAATTTTCACAGAGATTTTAAAATTTTGTGTTAACACTGCTGCGTAAAGTTGTACTGGCCAATTAAAAAGAGTCACAGTTGTTAAATGATTTTAGGCGTGTCTCTGCCACCTTTCATGATATTGCTTTCAAACCAAAAACACGTATATGTTTGTCCAGTTTACATTGCCACAAAATAGGTTTTTCTAAAACTTTTAATATCTGAATATTATGGGTAAATTAAAATGTATAAACTCCAAAAACACAAACTCTTAGTACAGTAGAGTACCCCTTAACCGGAACTCCCCTTATCCGGAACTAATTTTCCAAAAAAAAAATTCAAATGTCGCAAAGTTGTGCCGTAACTATCTCCCGCTCGTAAGAGGTCTTTCGTTGCTCACACCAGACTAGCACGGTGAAGACAGCCGGCCCAAGTGGCACAGCTACAGCTACGCTGCATAAAGACAAGTGGCAGTGACTAATGGCAATGTGCAACACGTGCCGTTGGTTTTAGTGGTGCGACTTTCAGAATTTAATGTTCTAACGTGTTAGTGTAAATGTACCGCATTTTGGGTTGTATAGACAGCACTAGAAGTTTTTGATGAAAAAATTAGGGGTAATTAATATTTCAAGTATAGGCTGCACTGAATTTTTGTATTCCCGTAAATATTGCCGGGCCTCATCGTGCTAGTGCGGCAACAGCAAACTATGGCAACGTCAAGCTAATTAATTTGCCATTGAATGTTATCGTTGCCACGCCACCTGGCCTCCGCCTGCTGAAAAGTAGCAACAGCACATTATTCCGCGTAAAAAAAAACTTTTGTATTTATGTCAAAAGGCCTCAAAACTGCGTTTAAATTGCAGAACACGTGCGCCGTGCGTAGCCTGCCGGCTGTTGCCGGGCAGGCAATGGTATGGTGCATGTGTGTCTGCGGCGTCACACACACAGCTACTGTTGGCCGACTCATTCAACCAGAGAGGGAGTGAGACAAACAAAAAAGAGGAGGAATGAGGGAGAAAGAAAAGAAAGGGTCCGAGCAAGCTTGCTTGGTGCTGGATGCTGTTGTTTTGGCCAAGAGAAGGGGGTGGTGGTGGAAAGGAAGGACGCCAAGCGAGAGGGTGAAAGAAAAAAGAGAAAAGAAGTGCGCAAGCAGAATGGCGGCTTGAGGTGATACAAAGCAGAACAGTCGAGGACAGGCAGGCTAAATAAAGTGTGCTGCGACCCATACACGTTTAAACACTTGATGAGCTATTCATTTATTATTATTTTTTTGACTTCCTTAGAAACTAAGTTAAAACATTAGAGCGTATTGTTTGTTGACAAATTCCTGAACATGGTTTAGGAGGAATTTTTGTTTTGTGACAATGTCTCGTAAATAACCCGCACCCCACTTTTTGTCATTTTTCTGTTTAAATGTGCTGCCTCTTCTGGAAATTTTATCAGATGCATGTCAACACAAACAGTAACATGATATCCAAATCTCGCTTACTCAGGCAGGGAAGTTTTATCAGATGCATGTCAACACAAACAGTAACATGATATCCAAATCTCGCTTGCTCAGGCAGACATGCAAGCTGAGAGATAAGAAACCCTGCTAGAAGTTTGAGAATGAAGGTAATTAACGCAGCGCCAGGAGTTTTATGACTCACATTTCATAAACAGGACATAGTGTTTTTTTTAATGGTTTTGTAACGTTAAGGATAAAACTAATAATTTACACTCATTGATTTCTTAATTAAAATTATGTGCCACATACACACGAGTTCAGACTAAAAATGTGTTATTTTTTCACACCATCCCACCCTCATTTCCCATAACCGGAATTTTCCCTCAACCGGAATAGCCCTTCCCCCGACGATTCCGGTTGGGGGGGGTGCTCTACTGTAATTCACTCCTACTTGCTCTCTTCTAGTATGGTTCTTCTCAGGCACAAAGTGTTTTTGTTTGAAAGTGATATTGTGAAAGGTAGCTGAGACGTCTAAAATAATTGGCATATACAACCCTATCCTTGAGCTTGACCTGTCTCATTAGGCAGTGCCCTTAACATATAATATTAATTTATGTTAACGGTGTACAATGTCCTGTAACCATGCAGGATGTCCCAAAAGTCTTTAATTGTAGGGAATTGTATAAAGTCTCGGAATTATCTGACTGTTAATAACCGCACAGATCTAGTTGAGGTTGTCATTCCATTAACACACTTCTACTAACAAAGAATCAGTCTGCTGAAAGAAAAAAATTCTCCATTCGTTTTTATCTGGTACTTGGCATAAACCATGACTTTTAAGCAACTTTCTGAATGTGTGGTAACAGGTCGGGTTCTCGCAAGTGATTTGGGGGTACGTCAATCGACATTTCCCAGTCAGTTCGAATACCATGGAAATTAGTGATGACAGTGCAGGTGTTCAATGGTGGCATGACGAGCCAGTGACTGTCTTGTTGGGGTCTGGTTTCTGCAGGTTGGGTGGTGCTTTAGGATCCAGCATGTTTAGATTGTCACTTATAGCAATTGATCCAAAGAAGAATAGACCAACCATCTCATCCTTCCATATCCCATGTCGGACGGCTAACCAATGGGCACCTTGCTGCCAGCTTGGCTCGGATCAGTGTGGACTTTACAGAGACAGGTGAAGGTCTTATATTTAACTTCGCCTGACACATACCGTAAATGGCTTTGTCTGAAAACAGTAGTTCCAAGAGGGAATGTCGTCTGCCTCGCACGTACAACACAGTGCCCTTATTCCACGAGCCTGTTAGGGTGGTCCTCTTATATCTTGTACCGTAACTGCAGTTTTAAGGGATGCCATTTAACAGTGAACTGACTTCTGTGGCTCCTCGCATGCAACACTAAAACAGCAGTGCTGGTTTCTTCGTTAGTGGCCTTCCTTAACCAACCTTCTTGTAGATTGTTGTTTATGCTTCCTGTCTCTTGGAAGGAGATATGCACGTATTTGTTCACACAGGCCTGGGTTATCATGCTCCTGTGAGGATTTAGAACAGTTGGACTCCTCAGCCACTTGCTGACTTTGGTATGCCAGTGAGCAGACTTAACCTAGGTGCTTCTCCCTTCATCTAGACCTTCGTATTTGCTAACTTGTGAGATTTGTACACAATTTTTGGCTTCCGAAATTGTTATTAGTCTTGCGTACCTTATAAAATTTTTGGTGGCCCTAAAGTTTGATCATTGAAAACTGTAAAATACGCACCATTGTTAAATCTTGCTTTTCAGATTAAAATAAAAATGTAATGAGAGTCTAGAAAATGTGGTTTAAATGGTACTTTCAGTTTACATGCTCTGGTAATATTTCTGAAGTCTCTTACAAGTATGCACCCTGTTAACAAGTCTAATGTTCGGTGATTGAGGAATGCAGGAGTGAATATGCAAACCAGCGAGTTTAAACAAAATGATGTACAATTTGTGGACCAAAAGACAAAAAAAAAATTGAAATTAGTTCCTTTTTGATATATATATATATATATATA
>NQII01008970.1:11195-22527 GCA_002778355.1 Clitarchus hookeri | reverse complement strand
ACGTATAAAAGGGAAGGGGAGTGTTGTCTCGTGTGTACATGTATGAGTGGCCCTGTTAAGCGTTAATAAAACTGATTTATTGGTAACCTAAAAACGAGGTGAATTTATTAGTAAATTGGACCTAGAGACAATAGTGTCGACGTATTCCTACGCCCTAACACGGAGGGCCAGCATCAATCGCTAGCGCCTCGCGCCGAGAGCAGATTCAATACCTACTTATAAACCACAGCATTGGGCAGGTATCATAGTGATACAGCATATTATTGATTACAGTAACAATTTTGTGGGGTAAAATTTCATGCCACTTGACGTTTTTAACAATTTTGGCAACAAGCTGATATTAAGAATAAGCTTCTCTGGTATTTGATTCTGAAGGTGTCTGCGTTTTTAAGTTGAATCAGTATTTCATTAGAAAATATGTTGGATTTACATCAGCGACAATTGAACAGCAACCTTGTGTTTTAAAAATGCACTTTAAAATAATTTGTACTTTTTAGGGATTCAAATTGGTTGGTTTCGATTTTGTAATAGTGTGCTGGAGAACCATGGACCGTTCCAAAATTTGGAGTTTTCTTATGTTACTATTATGCCAATTCTTACTGCCGTGTATAAAAACAGTACATTTTTAATGCAGCATTAAGATACAGAACTTATTCCTGCACATGGCTCCCAGCTATACTGAAAGCATGCTAGTCATTGTATTTGTTNCAGCATTAAGATACAGAACTTATTCCTGCACATGGCTCCCAGCTATACTGAAAGCATGCTAGTCATTGTATTTGTTCAAATATAAGCAGTAACTAGGGATTTTTTAAAAGATTGTCTTAGAATGTGCTAAGTTACAAATCAGTTATGCTAAATGTTAATTACCAATAGAAAAATAATTTTGCGAGTGATGTAATTTGTGATAGTCACGTCTATTAAGAGAGAAGGAAATTACGAACTGCTGCTGATTTCCTAATGTTNCAGCATTAAGATACAGAACTTATTCCTGCACATGGCTCCCAGCTATACTGAAAGCATGCTAGTCATTGTATTTGTTAAAATATAAGCAGTAACTAGGGATTTTTTTAAAAGATTGTCTTAGAATGTGCTAAGTTACAAATCAGTTATGCTAAATGTTAATTACCAATAGAAAAATAATTTCGANAACTAGGGATTTTTTAAAAGATTGTCTTAGAATGTGCTAAGTTACAAATCAGTTATGCTAAATGTTAATTACCAATAGAAAAATAATTTTGCGAGTGATGTAATTTGTGATAGTCACGTCTATTAAGAGAGAAGGAAATTACGAACTGCTGCTGATTTCCTAATGTTACAGTGTGTGTTTGATCTGACATACTGTGAATTTATCTGACTTTGGTTTATTTATCTGTTTACCAGCCATTCTAGTGGTTCCATGCTGTATTACAAAAACTAAGCTTGATGTGTATCCTTACTTCTGCATTAAGTTCGCAAGTAGGCTGCCACAAATATGTGAAAGGACAGCAATTCAAGTACTTGGAGACAAGCTCGCACACAAAGGACGACACATTTTTCACGCCCTAGGCCAGCAAAATGTCGCGATCGCACAACCGCGTGAAAAATGTGTTGTCCTTTGTGTGCGTGCCTGTCAACAAGTGCTAAACTTTGAGTACTTGAATTTTTGTCCTTTTGTGTATTTTTGTATCCGTACTTCCTATAAGAGGTGGTTTTGAGATCCTTTGTCCCTAAACTCTGTGCAGTGTGGGAACAGAAACCAAAAGGAACGCAGCAAAAATGCATGGTGGTTGGGCCCCCTAAACACTGCCCCACAGCAAATGGCAGAGGGCTTGAAGTCCTAATCTTCTTGGAGTTTCTTCCTGCTTTTGAGGTAGAGGGGTCGGTGGTGACACCAGTTTATACATCCAGTACATTTATCACTCGTCAGCTTGTATGCCCATGTCCGTTAAAGCATGAAGGATGCCTTGGTGGTCAAGCTTTCGTTTCAGACTTTTTTTAAGGGGTAAAATGTTATTTTATATTATAAATTCTCAAGGATTAGCCAATCGTGCATGATACACACTTAAAAGCACTAATACAATTTAGTTACATTTTATTAATAAATTTAAAAAAAATTTTGTCCGAATTAAAAAAAAAAGTTTATATCGAACTGGTTAATCATTAAAACTGAAATATTTGTTATAAGCCCATAAATTTAATTAAATATTATATAATTCTTGTAAAATCAAATTAAAGGGACATTGTTAATTTAAAATGGTAATAATCCGTGCATCGTGTGGTTTCCACCTAGTTCTGGGGTCCTGTTCACAGGAGGAAAAATGTTTTGCTTTCCATAATTTTGTACTCCTTGTAGCCTGCACCGTATTAGGATGGAGTATGATTTGGGAGTCCATGAGGATAATTATAATTCCAGTGGAGCTCTTATAACCCCCGTGGAGGTCTGGACCTAACATAGTCCATGGCTATGTTGGAGGTATCTGAAACAGAGAGAGTGTGTGTGTGTGCATGCGCGTGCATGCATGTTCCCCCCTCCCACACACACACACACACACACACCTAGGATAAGATAACTACGCTAGAAACTCATTTAGTATTTTAATGTGCACATTTTGCCGAGCAACCGATTGTTCCTTTTAATTCAAGTTAAGAAAATATTTTCATTTATACAACCTATTTATTTTTTACTATAAAGCTTGCTACAATCTCAAGTTTAATTTACAACAAAAATTAATAAAACTGGTTTCATTAATAACAAAAGGTTGCACAGTTGCAGCTTAATTACAACATCTATTTATGAAAAGTATCGTATATTGTAGTTTCATTCGCTGACACTTTAACATATGCTCCAGAACTCCGAAGGCTACTTCAATGTTATAGTCAGAATTATTAACTAGTTTAAATAGAAATATTGACACACATTCTTGTGTGTCCAGGTACATCCCATTTTACTAACAGCCTGAAACCAAAAACTTCACCGTGTTTTTTTGGGGCACTAGCCCGGTAGTTGTAGGCATGGTGGCGAACCAGAGGAAGGGTTTTTTAAAGTTTAAAGCACCAGCCAGTTGCAGGCAGTGTGTGCGTGGGCTGGCTGAGTCGCAAGACGGCCTTGAGGTCCAGTTGCTTCGCCCATGGGGGGGACCAGCTGTCTGTGCGTGGTTGTGTGTGTGGGCAGGTCAGATTGCCGTCTATGTAAGGCCTGGAGTCCAGCTCCAGCACGCCAACACGTCTGCATCTTGCATCTGACGCTGCTGTGGCCAGCCCACCTGACTTGCACACTAAATATATTATGGTTGGGGGTACAAGTTGAAGTTTGTAGATAGTAAAGCGCATATTTAATTAGTAGTTTTCTCACAAATATTATGTTAGTTATTTTTTTTATTGCTGTTACACAGACGAGTGCGGATCCAGAGCAGAAGCCTGGCTCCCTAAAGAAATNGTCAGCTTGTATGCCCATGTCCGTTAAAGCATGAAGGATGCCTTGGTGGTCAAGCTTTCGTTTCAGACTTTTTTTAGGGGGAAAAATGTTATTTTATATTATAAATTCTCAAGGATTAGCCAATCGTGCATGATACACACTTAAAAGCACTAATACAATTTAGTTACATTTTATTAATAAATTTAAAAAAATTTGTTGTCCGAATTTAAAAAAACAGTTTATATCGAACTGGTTAATCATTAAAACTAAAATATTTTTTATAAGCCCATAAATTTAATTAAATATTATATAATTCTTGTAAAATCAAATTAAAGGGACATTGTTAGTTTAAAATGGTAATAATCCGTGCATCGTGTGGTTTCCACCTAGTTCTGGGGTCATGTTCACAGGAGGAAAAATGTTTTGCTTTCCATAATTTTGTACTCCTTGTAGCCTGCACCGTATTAGGATGGAGTATAATTTGGGAGTCCGTAAGGATAATTATAATTCCAGTGGAGCTCTTATAACCCCCNATAATTATAATTCCAGTGGAGCTCTTATAACCCCCGTGGAGGTCTGGACCTAACATAGTCCATGGCTATGTTGGAGGTATCTGAAACAGAGAGAGTGTGTGTGTGTGCATGCGCGTGCATGCATGTTCCCCCCTCCCACACACACACACACACACACACCTAGGATAAGATAACTACGCTAGAAACTCATTTAGTATTTTAATGTGCACATTTTGCCGAGCAACCGATTGTTCCTTTTAATTCAAGTTAAGAAAATATTTTCATTTATACAACCTATTTATTTTTTACTATAAAGCTTGCTACAATCTCAAGTTTAATTTACAACAAAAATTAATAAAACTGGTTTCATTAATAACAAAAGGTTGCACAGTTGCAGCTTAATTACAGCATCTATTTATGAAAAGTATCGTATATTGTAGTTTCATTCGCTGACACTTTAACATATGCTCCAGAACTCCGAAGGCTACTTCAATGTTATAGTCAGAATTATTAACTAGTTTAAATAGAAATATTGACACACATTCTTGTGTGTCCAGGTGCATCCCATTTTACTAACAGCCTGAAACCAAAAACTTCACAGTGTTTTTTTGGGGCATTAGCCGGATAGTTGTAGACATGGTGGCANTATTGTAGTTTCATTCGCTGACACTTTAACATATGCTCCAGAACTCCGAAGGCTACTTCAATGTTATAGTCAGAATTATTAACTAGTTTAAATAGAAATATTGACACACATTCTTGTGTGTCCAGGTACATCCCATTTTACTAACAGCCTGAAACCAAAAACTTCACCGTGTTTTTTTGGGGCACTAGCCCGGTAGTTGTAGGCATGGTGGCGAACCAGAGGAAGGGTTTTTTAAAGTTTAAAGCACCAGCCAGTTGCAGGCAGTGTGTGCGTGGGCTGGCTGAGTCGCAAGACGGCCTTGAGGTCCAGTTGCTTCGCCCATGGGGGGGACCAGCTGTCTGCGCGTGGTTGTGTGTGTGGGCAGGTCAGATTGCCGTCTATGTAAGGCCTGGAGTCCAGCTCCAGCACGCCAACACGTCTGCATCTTGCATCTGACGCTGCTGTGGCCAGCCCACCTGACTTGCACACAAAATATATATTATGGTTGGGGGTACAAGTTGAAGTTTGTAGATAGTAAAGCGCATATTTAATAAGTAGTTTTCTCACAAATATTTTGTTAGTTATTTTTTTTATTGCTGTTACACAGACGAGTGCGGATCCAGAGCAGAAGCCTGGCTCCCTAAAGAAATATTTCTAACATATTGAGCGTAAATTTCTTGCTATCAATTTTTATAAAAATATCTTCATTTTCTGCATTTCAAGCAATGCCCTCTATTTCCAAGTGTTACTAAATATTTTTTAACTGAAATTACAGTTTTGGGGGTGAGCCCATTCCGCCCCTCCCTGGATCCGCCACCGTATACAGAGTGCCCTTTTGTTAACTGTCCTANGTTTTGGGGGTGAGCCCATTCCGCCCCTCCCTGGATCCGCCACCGTATACAGAGTGCCCTTTTGTTAACTGTCCTATGCCACTTGTCCTCTATTCTTGTCCGCAATATCTTTCAAAGCTCACCTGACAGACTGTCATTTGTTCTGTACTCATTTTATTTGTAAAAAATAAGTAAAATTGAATATATTTCTCACTTCAAGAGCCCGGTCAGATATGGCTAGGAGGGCTGTATTTTATGCCCGAAAATGCAGCAAATCCAGTAGCAATTGAGCTGCTTTTTCTTGTACTGTCTGTTATGAAAAAAGGGGTTCATATATCTCNCTGTATTTTATGCCCGAAAATGCAGCAAATCCAGTAGCAATTGAGCTGCTTTTTCTTGTACTGTCTGTTATGAAAAAAGGGGTTCATATATCTCTGTGTAGCCATATAGTAGATAGCCTAGTGTAACCTTCAAAATTTTGGTGGTGTGTAATATTGTCCCTTGCTTGAGTGTAGGGAAGGTGGAAAGCTTTTGATAAGGTAAATGAAAACCTGCAGAGGGTATGCGAGCAGAAAAAAATTTCATTTTTTGTTTTTGTTAAAAGCCTAGACCTAAAGTTTTCAACTAATTTTGATATTACAACTATGTTTTTTTGTAAGTTTGTCTCCATTTATGTACTTGCAAACTAGGACTGCTCTTGCACGTATCATTGTCAATATCAGTCTCTACTGGCATGTTTTAGCATGTATCAATTGTTTGGAAAAAGGAGAATAATAACAGAACTCTTCACTTTCTACCCCTTAATTGTAAAAGGTCTTTCCCAGCTCAATGAACGTAGTCTACTTATGGTAGCTTCACACTTTTTGAATGTAACCTTTGAGAAATCACCCCATGTATAATTTGTGTGGTGGTTTCCAAAATTTAAAGGTATCCTAATTTTCTGTAAATTGAACTTTTATGTATATTTTATCTACAAATTATAATGTTTCATTTATAATTAATATATTTAAAAACTAACAGAAAATAGCTGTGTTGGTAATGTCTTAGGCCTTTATAGTTCTGGTGCAAAATATTAAACTGAGTGTACACAAATTAAGTGTGTGTTCCCTTATGTATAATTTTCTAGGCTTAGTTAAGCTTTGTTTGCACGAGGTGGAAGAATAGCCTGAAAANCTTTATAGTTCTGGTGCAAAATATTAAACTGAGTGTACACAAATTAAGTGTGTGTTCCCTTATGTATAATTTTCTAGACTTAGTTAAGCTTTGTTTGCACGAGGTGGAAGAATAGCCTGAAAGTACTTTAGTATGGCTTCAGGAAAGCTGGAAGTAACCTTCAGATTTAACTGTCTTAGTTTCCATTGCAATTACATATGTACCAGTGTACATTTTACACATGTTTCTTGTAAAAAAAAGTAGAAAAGTATTTCATGTTTGTGTAAAATCAGATTTTGTGAGGCATCTTTTAAAATGTGTAATGAATCTGTTCATAATGATGGTATTCATCTAATAATGGCATTCTGGGTTTTCTTTTTTCAACTTTCCGACATTACAAACTACAGAAACTGAGCAATTCGTATTAAAACAAAGTGGAAGGGGCTTATTTCTATCAGCTATCTTTTAGTACTAATTTGTCCAGTGATGTGAAAGTTATAAGCAAAGCACTTGAGAAATCACTTGCAATGTAAATTGTAGTGACAAAACATCTGACAAACTTTTTTAAGTGTATGTGGTTAAAGAGAATTGACAGAAAATTGTAAAACCAGTTTATACGGTTTTTTAGCTGCTGCTCTGCGTTTTCAGATTTGTAAATACAGCGGAGTCTCCATTATCCATCAGTCTCGGGAACGTCACTGTGACGGTTGGGAGAATAGACGGATAATAGAAATGCCCCCACCCCCTAAGACATGACGGATACTAGCGATAATAATGTATACGATAGCACTATATTTTAAACAGGTAGCAATCAATATAAATATGTACAGCACAGTATGTATTTGATATTAAATATTGTAAACTTCTGTTTATTATGTTGATAAAATAACAACATTGAATATAGTACTATTGTGTATATGTTCAGTAGTATAATCCTACCTAAAAAAGTCTGTCATTTTCCTTTGTTGTAATACTTCACGGGCTTTCGTTGCTGCCGTGTTGCGTATCTTACGTAGGAGTAATATCTGTGTAGCGTCTGCCCCTTCTTGTTGCTCGTACCATTTAATGCACTTGGAAAACAAGTTTTCAGCGTCACTGTGGCTAATTATTATGGGGCAATCCTTGAGTGTATCGTCCTCGTCTTCTTCACTTAAACATTCTACCTCCTGTGTTGCACTTAATACAAGTTTCTCATCATTTAATATTTCAAAGCCTCCGTCAAATCTGTCAATTCCCAGCCATTCACTTACTTCACCTATTGATGTGTTTTCTCCACCTGGAATCCCTTGATACAGAAGTAAAATTTCCTCATAATTTCCAGATTCGATTATGGCCTCATTCTCGTTTACAGTCTCAGGCCACAGTTTGGTCCAGCCCTTTTTTAATGTTTCTTCTGATATATCTTGCCAGGCTTCAGCTACATTAAAAATTGCATCTTTAATAGTGTATGACCTCCAAAACTGTGTTACACTTATTAATTCATCCCCAACGCAAACAACTTTTTGAATAAAGAGTTTTCGATAACGTTGCTTCATGCTTTCAATAATACCCTGATCCATGGGCTGAATTAGTGGGATAGTGTTTGCAGGCAAAAAGTGGCATGCAATTTTTCCATCATCACTTTGTAAGTCATGAGAAGGATGAGTTGGTGCATTGTCCATTAATAACATGGCTTCTTCAGGCAATCCGATTTATTTGAAATGTGATTTTACATTTGGCACAAACACACTGTGGAACCACTCATTAAATATATCCTGGCTCATCCAGGCACTTTTTCGTGCATAATGTTTGGCAGGTAATACGTTTAAAATCATATTTTTGAAAGCTCGAGGCTTTTTAAATTTCCCAATGATTAGTAAAGGAAACCTATGTCTACCATTTGCATTCGCACACACCATAACAGTTTTGCGGTCTTTTTGCATTTTAAAACCAGGTGCAGATTTTTCCGATAAGGAGGCTAAGGTTTTCACGGGAAGTGCTTTCCAGTTTAGGTCAATTTTGTCACAGTTGTAAACCTGCTCTCTGACCAAATTTCTCTCTTTTATTTCTTTTGTTAATTTTTCCCGATATATCCAACTGCCTTATGCCATGTCGACCCTTAAATTTATCCAGCCAACCTATACTAGCCTTAAACGAAGGATCCCCATCAAGCTTATTGTTCATCTCGATAGCTCCTTTAGCCATTATTATGGGCCCAGAAACTGGTATCCCTTGACTGCGGGCTTGAATGAACCACTGATACATTACTGTATCCAGTTGGTCCAGTTTTGCTGGCTTCATCGTTTTTCTTAGTTTGACATCTCCGTCTGTCGTTTGCATTTTTGAAACATGACTTTCGATTTTATCTGCATCTTTCTTAATATCATTGATTGTCATCCGCCCGATTCCATACAGCCGAGCGATACTCGTCGCGCTTTCTCCTTTACGCAGTCGTTTAATAATCTCAAGTTTTTGAGAAAGTCCCAATACAACACGTTTCTGTTTCTCAGACATTTTTAAACACACTACACTTTGACAACAAACTGAGGACAATGACTTGCTGACTAAGTGACTACCGCTACTGAACTGACTGTAGGAATGGGAGGGCGGATGAGTCTCTAGCAATTCTGGTAGAGTGGTGAATAAGACGGAACGATTCTACGAAGTACATATGTAGGTTGTACATAAACAACAAAGGTGAGTCATTCGCATTCCGCACAGAATGTATTTTTACTGGATATATGTATTACAGTACAGTATAGGTACTGTTCAACTCAATAATTTGCTTAAATTGATCTAATATGAAGCTAGAAAAAAGTTATTTCATTGTTATTTTATTAAGTTTGTTTTTTGTATCCAATTTTATTATTTTACTTGTCATATCAGTTTACTGACGGTTAACCGAGACTCCACTGTAGTCTAAATTCTTGCTGACCTGAGTTTTTTTGTTAAGGGGTGTAAGAAACTTAGCTCAGTATCTTACTACTCTGTTAATTTTTATTTGCGATTCCTTGTTTTTTTGTGTCGCAGACCAACCAGTTCCAAACACGTTCAGTTAAATGACTGATTGAGAAAAATCACAACTGGTATTTAGTTTCTGATTTTATGTATAATTAAAATTTAGTAATGAATAAAAGATTCCTTCTTACAAAGTTGTAGTTCATCATTGCAAGAGTTTAGAGGAACATTTCATCATCTATTGCTCACTTACCATCATCAGTTGGGGTATGTGACATACGTGGGATTTTTTTTGCACATGAGACTTCCCTGAGTGAACAAAACTTTTTCACAACAGCAATCTCAACTGTAAAAAAAGCTAACCTTATCACTTTTTAATAATATGTTAGTTAAAAAAAGTGGATTGTGCAATTTTGTAGTTTTAAGTATTGACCAGATCAGCAAATTAATGGCACAAACTGGGAGGCTAATAATGAATTTGGTTATGGGCTGTACTTACTGGAAATTATTCATATTACTATGAACTATAAGTTAAGAAATGTTTTCGCCCTCCTAAAGAAGTGTGTTTCCCAGAATTTCTGAAAAATGAAAGTGGTTGACATACATTCCACTCTTGTTGACATGACAGCACAGTAATTTATTTTAAAATTAAAATTGTTACAAATCTTCAAACTATAAATTTAAATTATTTAATAACAATGTTAGGTTATGTTATTATTTTACTGAACTAAATCTGTTAACATGCATAATTTTTATGGCATTCAGTGTATTGGGAAGTTGTACAAAAATGCTGTTATTGAGAATGTGAAATTGTGTTGCCGTGGACAGATGTCACAGTGCACAACAATTTTATTGCCTTAAATTTTGTTAAAAAATGTAAGTATGGCATTCAGCCTAAAAAATCACGTAATTTTTTGTATTTGCTAATTTGTTTATAAATAATTGAAGAAGGGAATTTTTTTAATGGTTAATCAGTTAGCAAATAAACTCTTAAAAAAACACTTACGCTTTTAGATAACAGCAAACTTATCCAGAGTATGTTAAATGGCCACTGATTTCACCCATCATCATAAACAAATGCCCTCAAAATCAAAATTTTTCAAATTAAAAGTTTGCAGAAAAAAATTTTGTTAAAGTCTGGCGTGTCCTGAAGTGTAGTTCTGTAGCTGGTAGGTAGGTAGGAGCCACGGTCTTACAAGGTCAGCCTTGGCAATCTCTGACCGCCAACACTACACTGCCTGCCCACACTGCAGTGTCAAGACAAGTAATGGCAGTTCGTAGGCGTGCCGCCCCTCCCCTCTACAAAGAGTTCAGGCAACTGCTTTCAGAGTCAAGTGTTCCTTGAACTGCGGATCTGCAACAACTGTAGTTTGCACTTTATGACGTACCCTTGCCGTGCCTATCGCTTCACTATGTTCGCTTCACAAGGCATTCAGAACAAAGCAACTTGGTGTTTTACTTTATTTAGTAAGAAGGTAGTTAACGTCGTCTAGTTAACCCAGCTTTCTGAAAGTCCTGCTTTGTTTCTACTTTGCGCCCGTTGTAGGCCCTTCCAATTGTAACAATTACCACTGTCATTTGCTCTTGCGATTTGTATCCATGCATGTGGAAATCGGCACAAATACGAATTTATTACGTTTAAGCCAATTCTTATTCAACTTTAAGCTACCTTCAATTGCCACTATATTTTGTCATCACATTTTCCATAATTGACTGGCAATGTAACTGTGGTTATTCCTTTCAGTCTCCATCGTGATATGTTAAACATTCAGTTATACACATTGATTTCATATTTTGGGTTCAAAAGTACTCTAATAACATGAACAAGCTACAACAGTTTTAATTGGTGTAGTGACATGATATTTTACCTATTTCACAC
>NQII01008969.1:0-62608 GCA_002778355.1 Clitarchus hookeri | reverse complement strand
AAAGTCAAACGTTTATTTATTTCATAAAGAATTCACGTAATTTTTGTAAAATAAATATAAACAAATATAAACATTTATGTAAATACGTAATTTTTTTGTGTTGTGATTTATGATCAAGAAATTTTGTGCTGAAGCTAAAGTAAGTTCAAATCAAAGAACTTAGTCTATTTTATATATATATATATATATATAATTTTCTAAACTTTGTATTCCAGAGTAATTATTCGTTTAAAAGAGAAAAATTATTTGATTTTTAATGTTTGACATATTTTAGTTGTAGTTCTCGAAAAAAAAACGTTTTTAAAACCATAGAGAAATATATATATAAGCATATTACAAACAGTTTTTTCTAAAAACCATAATATTGCAAACGTNTTTTAAAACCATAGAGAAATATATATATAAGCATATTACAAACAGTTTTTTCTAAAAACCATAATATTGCAAACGTTTACCATACATTACGATAAAAATTAATGAAATCATTTTTTATTATAGTGAACGTGCTTTGATTTGATATAGAGTTAGTCAATTGAGTTTATAAAAAAAATTATTACTTTTCAGGTCAAATTGAAAGTATTTTAATATATGGAATTATTGACAAAAACATTTTTTATTATGGGTAACAATAATGAAAATATTTAAAATTGTTTTTTTTAATCATTACATTTAATATTGAAGACTACGCAGTGCAAGTATTCTTCAGAAATTAATTAATGAACAAAATAAATAGTTGTGCTTTGCCCTTAAAACAGCAAACAGTAATCATAGATTTTGTGGAGAATATGTAAACCGAATGAAGGAGATGCAGTGGCTTTTCTAATCTATCCTAAATAAATACAAGTTGGCTTATTTTCATAACAAAATGTAATTTATTTCCTTGTGTTTTAGTTACATGGTCAATAAATCTAAACAACTATAAGATGAATTTAAACTGAAACCTAAGTTACCTACGCATTGGAAATTTAAACTTGCATTAATTTACTTAAGGAAATGCCCCAACTGGACATTATCAAATCAATTTTGTGGCGTGTCACTGGCACCGTACTTTTGTGACACGACCAGACTATAGGTAATTTGTATTGCTGTATAACAACACTTTATCGAGTTATATCTTACGGGTTTTTTTAAGTAGAGCGTTCTTTTTTTACGTTGCTACCAGTCATACTACATTTAGTTCCAGACACCATACTGTTGCTATACATATTCTTAGTTGTTTATTCTGGCGTAAAATCCCTCGTCTTGGTGTTAAACACATTCTGAACTGTCGAAGGTATGAATTTTCCATCAGTCAACACAACAATAATTCTATAAAAGAATATTTTAATGCAATTAAAACTTCATAGAAAAATAACGGCAACATTCGTGCCGTTCATATAACTGAACGAAACATACTAGTAAGAAGTTCAAGTACGCATACTCTAGCGTTATGCAAAATAAATTTAACATTAAATAAATAAGTTTACCTAATTTGGGAGGTTATGTCTCAAACGGCATTGACTACTTCAGGAAAGTAATATTTTGGTTGTAAAAATTAATTTATTTTCAAATTTCCAAATTTTTAACTTCACAGTTGTAGCAACATGAAACTTTCAATCCTAATTAAACAGTAAGTGAATTTATGGTCTGCAATTCTGCAGACATTAATTTTAACTAGTTAAGAACGCTATAATTTACAGCGAAATTTTTAAAAGGGGTATGACTAAGTATAAATGATTGAGAATATATTAGTCAGTGCAACCTANTTAAACAGTAAGTGAATTTATGGTCTGCAATTCTGCAGACATTCATTTTAACTAGTTAAGAACGCTATAATTTACACCGAAATTTTAAAAGGGGTATGACTAAGTATAAATGATTCTCTTATATAATCAGTCACGTTGGATGCAAGCCTTTGGTATGGTATTTCGTGCAGAATGCACTGACAAACAAAGTGGAGAAGGTTTGCGGCCACTATCCTGACTCGCTTACTATAAAGGAAGGCATATACAGTTTATTCACGCTTGCGACGAATATGTTTGAACATGTGTTGTTTTCTACTTTCAGCCTTTGACGATCCATCACAGATCTTTCCAGTTCATATAAAAATNGAACATGTGTTGTTTTCTACTTTCAGCCTTTGACGATCCATCACAGATCTTTCCAGTTCATATAAAAATGACATATAATGTTCACCTAGGAGCTATCAAATATTTGTTTTACATATCTCAATAAACATAAAATTAAGGATTTGAATTAAAATAACCGAAATCTGTGCTACCGCTGTTTCGAATTCTCTGTTAAAGAAAATCAATTTAAGTTATGATCTCGTGTAGCGCCACGTATATTAGGTTATGATTCACTTTGTTTTGTATGAATGTCGACATATTAAATATCACATTTTTACACTATCAACTCAATTGTTGTAATGTAAGTCTTCGATTGGTTCATGTGGAAATAATAAACTTCTTATGTACAAATTCCTTATNGTAATGTAAGTCTTCGATTGGTTCATGTGGAAATAATAAACTTCTTATGTACAAATTCCTTATAATTTTTTGCACACTACTTTATTGACAAGTGCATAAATTATTTCTTCTTATTAATTTAAAATTTAGCAAACACACTAGCATACACAAAATAACCATAATATTAGGACATACAACGTATAACAGAGTAGCCAATATTTAGCATTGTGTAAGAGCATTAGTATGCGTTACTAATACATTTCCCTCTACTTTTGAAATATATTAAAGCAAAATGTATTTTATTTACATTTCTGGGGACATTAAAGGCCAAGCGGCCACATTGTGGATTGACACCACAGCAGTGTGTAAATGACATCCTGTTTCTCATGTGTTGCTCTTATGATATNAGCGGCCACATTGTGGATTGACACCACAGCAGTGTGTAAATGACATCCTGTTTCTCATGTGTTGCTCTTATGATATATCACCCTGCAATCTCCACATTTTTTCTAGCCCCACCTTAGAACATCCATCCTATGTAGAGTTCCATACACATAAAGGATTACATAATTATATAGTGTGTATACATATGTTTTATAGAATCATAAAATATCATATGTTTGTTGTTTAAACGATAACTTTTCATTTATGTCTTGTCTGTGATATAATATTTATTTTGTAATCAAAATAAATTAGTTTTCTCAGAGAGGAGGTATATTGTTAATAACTAGTAGGAAATAATTCTTACGTAAAATAAATTTAAATTAAATGTAATTTTTTTTGTAAAGTAAATGTTTCCCACTGATACATTTAGATTTCTTGGTAGCACTTTTAGAAACGTATTTTCATTGTTATCTGTAAGTGCATGTGTATCCAGTGTACAAACACGATTTGTTATTTCTTCCTCAACTTTGTCCCCGGATTAATATACATTTTATTTACACGTAACTGAAAGTTACGTGTAGAGGACCGCAAACATCTAACTTTACAGGGATTTAGAAAAATTGTATGTAACCACAACTACACTGTATCTAAAGTCTTGTAGACCAGCGCTGTTTAGGCAATGTTAAGCAAACATCCTACAAGTGACGTGTGAACATCACATTGTTGGCTGTGCAGGGAACAGCTGCCTATTCAGTGCGGCGTGTGCTGTAGGTTGGGTGTCTGTGTTGGTTACGTTGGCAGCACTTGCCTCGCGCCCTCGTTTGGCGGTCAGCGTGTGGAGTTATTGTGTTGTACACTTGTTGGTGCAGGGATAGACGGCGNTGCCTCGCGCCCTCGTTTGGCGGTCAGCGTGTGGAGTTATTGTGTTGTACACTTGTTGGTGCAGGGATAGACGGCGCACACAAGGCCGGATTGCTAATTTACAAGGACAAAAACCGTATTTATGTTATGTAGCTACCCGCAACATCCCAACTACGACATCACTGAAAACCTCTTTTGTTTTCTTGGGTTTTTTTCCTTTTGCTTGTAATTATAGGATCTGAAGATATAAGCATCCAGTGGTAAATGTCTGCATTTGTATTTATTCGAGACGTCTTTCTTGAGCGAGACTGTGTACACTTTTTATATTCTTTGTGTCTGGCTTCTATNTATTTATTCGAGACGTCTTTCTTGAGCGAGACTGTGTACACTTTTTATATTCTTTGTGTCTGGCTTCTATTATGTCGTCCGATAGTTGTCCAACGGGTAACGCAAGAGATTTTATTATATCAGCTCCGTGGATCAAAATCTTATGTACACCTGCACTCATTCTGTACCAACCATAAAAATTGACCGCCATTTCAGCTGTAGCATAGCAATATGCCCCAAAGTTTTCTTCATTTATATAATAGCCCACATGAAATTGCACGTAAAATATTTGAAAATCGTGGAATCAACGATTGTGAGATTTATGTTATTCGGGATACTTGCTCAGGGCTTTACTTTTGAAAGATCGGCACACAGGTAGTAATGATTTACCTCCTCCTTGTTTTGGTTGGTCGACAACAAGTCCCATATCTTTGAAAAAATCGTTGCAGATAGTTTTCTTCCTTTCTTTAGCCAATCCTTGTGCTTCTTTGCCTCTGGTTTGCNAAATCGTTGCAGATAGTTTTCTTCCTTTCTTTAGCCAATCCTTGTGCTTCTTTGCCTCTGGTTTGCCATTGCTTTACTTCTAATTTATAAGATATATGTAGTAAATATTCGTAGCAAGAGTCTACTCGTACGTTCTATCTTTCTGGTTTAGCGTATGTATTTGTGTCAACTGCTTTCCTTTTAACATTTTGTAAATCATTCATTAAGACGGGTGTGGTTTTGCAAACGTTGCAAACGTATGTGCTTTTTGTTTCAGTTAAAACATTTATCGTTTTGCCATCTAGCATTGTGCAAATCAGAATATACTTGAAATGGATTGTTCTGTCTCCCAAAAACAATGGATGTAGGNTTTGCCATCTAGCATTGTGCAAATCAGAATATACTTGAAATGGATTGTTCTGTCTCCCAAAAACAATGGATGTAGGTGCCAATTGCTTTATTTGCTTCTCAATGTTTAGCTCCTCTTTAGTGTTATCGTCATTCTCTTTTTTAAATTTAATCNTGCCAATTGCTTTATTTGCTTCTCAATGTTTAGCTCCTCTTTAGTGTTATCGTCATTCTCTTTTTTAAATTTAATCGAAATTGGACGACAATATCTTGTCGAAGACAGAGTGTGATTTTCCCAGTAGATTTTCTTGTTTCCTTATTTTCCTTCTGAGACTCCCAGAGGCACCATGGTACATAATATTATGTTTGAATCAGCACAAATTTACTTATTGGTAAAGTTTTACTTGTATATTTGGTCCACTGTGTACTGTACCAATCGTTCATTACATTTTAATGACGAAAGTTAAAAAAAAATTAGCGTCTCTTAACACTAAAAACAGTTAATTTCTATGAAACTTTCTCTCCTGCAGAGTAGGGTGAGTGCGACTACCTGGAAATAAACAGCTTTATTTAATAAACGGGCAGTGAAGGGGACCGGTTTTTTTATTTTTTGTAATTCTTATGAGTTGTTGTCACTTAGGAATTGTAACATGTAATGGAGCTACGTGAAACATTTTGTGAAAAGTCTGCAATCTAAATGATATCTATTTTTTTTCGTACAAAATATGTCTTTTTTCAAATCGCCATAACAACCTGATTTATTGAAACAATTGACAAAACCAATAATAATAAGAAATACACACTTGACGCTTCACCTTCCAAGTTTTAAACTTCACTTTTTTTTGGCACAGAACACAACACATGCGTAGTTACTCCGTCAAAGTTATGGGCGCAACTGGCTCATGCTTGCCGTGCGAGAAACAGAGAGGCAAAGCGCGCCAGCACTGACTATTGTGTTGCTTCCTCGAACCTTTTTTATTTCGTTTCTGTCTTTTTACTATTCTACTACCTAATACCAAGTGTTTTTTTTTTNTTGCTTCCTCGAACCTTTTTTATTTCGTTTCTGTCTTTTTACTATTCTACTACCTAATACCAAGTGTTTTTTTTTTATTTCAAAGCAACGAAGTTTTTCATTTTTGTCCTCGTAAATGAGCAATCCGGCCTTGTATGCGGCGGTGTGATGTGCACTTGGCCAGCTGCTGAGTTGCGCGGTAGCTTCCACGAGGAGCAGGTCAGGGACTGTGGTCTTAATCGCCGTGGTGTGCGGGGAAATGAGTCGCGCCTAAGCTTCTGGAGAAAGCGGATTGTGCATGTCGACGTTGAATCGCCGCATGGCGCGGGAGTGAAGTGTATATAATTGTTTGTTGCAAATGCACAGTGCATGGTGTGTTTGTTGGCAACAGCTTCCAGTAGGAAATGGTAGGTGCATTTTGAGCCATCGGAAGTGACAAGTGACGGGCAGTGATGGTGATGGGTGTGCATGGCGTATTTGACAGTCGCGGGANCATCGGAAGTGACAAGTGACGGGCAGTGATGGTGATGGGTGTGCATGGCGTATTTGACAGTCGCGGGATTAGCGGCGCGGCGTATTAAAAGAAACGTTTTTGTGTTGTACACAGTAAAGTCTCGGTCGCGAGCTACATACTGGTGCTTGGTTCAGTTCTCGGAGGGAAGATTTATTCTAATTCGTGAAAAGTCCCTTCTCCTGTGTTGAGTTGCACTGGTATTAACGATGAGTATTTCAGTTCTAATNTTATTCTAATTCGTGAAAAGTCCCTTCTCCTGTGTTGAGTTGCACTGGTATTAACGATGAGTATTTCAGTTCTAATATATGTTAAATATGTACAGGGAACTCTTAAATTGTAACTTCCTCAATGTGTCTCACTCCGCGGCGATAGAGTTAAATGTTCCCTTCTGTGTGTGCGTGACCTTGTGTGGTACGCCGGACTTTTCTTTAATGCTTGAATGCGTTTAGCTCTACCAAACAATGGGTTTGTTGCATAGTGTTTTAACGAAGAATTGTGCAGCACCTCGTCTGGGNGTCCCTTCTCCTGTGTTGAGTTGCACTGGTATTAACGATGAGTATTTCAGTTCTAATGTATGTTAAATATGTACAGGGAACTCTTAAATTCTTCAATGTGTCTCACTCCGCGGCGATAGAGTTAAATGTTCCCTTCTGTGTGTTCGTGACCTTGTGTGGTACGCCGGACTTTTCTTTAATGCTTGAATGCGTTTAGCTATACCAAACAATGGGTTTGTTGCATAGTGTTTTAACGAAGAATTGTGCAGCACCTCGTCTNAATGCGTTTAGCTCTACCAAACAATGGGTTTGTTGCATAGTGTTTTAACGAAGAATTGTGCAGCACCTCGTCTGGGGTTAAGCTACTGAAGTTCGTCGTGCAGTTGTCTACCTTATTACCGTCACATTACCCACCACAGAGAGAAGTGAAATGAAGTACACTCTAGGTAACATCTTAAATTTTGTTGGTGCGAACCGGTAGAAAATGCACCGCGCAATAATCCGCTGTTCCACAAGATGTTTTATAATGTTTTAAAATCGTCTAGTGACGTNAGAAAATGCACCGCGCAATAATCCGCTGTTCCACAAGATGTTTTATAATGTTTTAAAATCGTCTAGTGACGTTATTGTAGGAATAATGAACTTTTGTACTGTTGAAGCATGAGCACTGGTACTGTGAACTGCGTGTCTTAAGTAGGAAATGATGGTACTATGTTCATAATTAATTTTATGCCAGTGTATTTTGATATATTGCTTTTAGTAAGCGTAAAGGTTAGATCACTGCTAAAATTAATTTTTTTATTGCTAGGTTAATGTTATTCCCTATTATTTTCTTACCAAGTAGTTGTAATGTGCGGATCTTGACCTAATTGTTTTAATGGTGTAAATTAGCAGTGAGACTCAGTCAGTATTAAAAACCATATTTATATAAAACACCACCATTATTTTGTTAGTTATTGTTTTGATTATTAGTAAATTCCCTTTTGTATCAGTATTTCTACAGTATGGTTCTAAAAATTACTAGTTTTTTTAACCATTCAGGGTAGTGGAACAGTTTTCTTTATTATCAACTAGCTGTGCCCACGGCTCCGCTCGCGTGGATCACAGTATTATTGAATAGGTTTTTTTAAACTGAAGTTCAAATCATTAGAAAAATATTTTTAGTTTAAACATACTTATGTGTTTAAAAAGTGTCAGACATTATATTCGGAATGGCAACTATATGAACACTCTAGCTTAGTATACTATATTTACGAAACTATGTTATTAATCACAACTTAACTTTCTACACTGTTGAAAGGATCATATAGGATGTTCTTCTGGGGTTTTCTTGCAGATGTTTCAATATATGCCATTAGAAGTTAAGTATTTTTCAAGAAGATTATTATTTAACTACTTACGTTGAGTTTTGTTACACTGCACTTCTAATTAAAATTCTTTGGCATATTTTGCTGGTTTACAAAATATTTTTTAAAATGTGTGTTTTAAACTTTATATGAATTAAATGATGGTGAATATCGGTTTTTTGACGTATTCACATTCTTTGTAAAAAAATTTTAAGTATTGTATTTTGTATTGTATTTTCGGAGGAGTAGTCCAAACGATTGAGGAGAATTTTGTGTGCCATAAATATATAAAGAAAACTAAATGTTTCCCTACTTTTTTTTAGTCGCCCTAGTGTGCTGTAACATTGCTGCTCTTAAAAGGAATTTTCATATCTTGTATTGTCTCCAACTAGGGGCAAATCATGTTTGATTATATTGGTGAGTTGTAAGCATGGTGTCTGCATGGTGGTGTGTTCTTAGTGTATTCCGGGAGAATGCCTAGGAAACCCGGCGCTTTTATTGCAACTTCACTAAAAAGAGAAATGGGGGAACAACTGAATGTCTATTTGAACAAGAATGATAAATGGGACATTAATAAAATATTGTTGGTAAATTTGTTGTTTATGCTTATACGGATACGTCAGTAAATAAATGTTCTACGAATACTATTTTTTTTCCAGAAAAAGTAGAAAACTGTCATCCACAGTCACCGTGTTTTGCTTTTATCGTTCCGTATTAACTCATTTGCAAAAAACAATGATCGCTCCGAAGGTGCCATCCCTGTTGATCGATTGAAATATCTGTTTGGTTTACTTACAGATAANAACAATGATCGCTCCGAAGGTGCCATCCCTGTTGATCGATTGAAATATCTGTTTGGTTTACTTACAGATAATAACTCAATATATTGGAAATCTGGTTATAATATTTTTTTATTGAAAGGTTTACTAATAATAAATGTTTATGTGTATATAAAACGGAAAAAGCTGATGAGTCAATAGATAAATATTATGTAGATAGAGGTAAAATTATTTTTCTAAGACTAGAGACTATGTGCTCATTGTTGAATATGAAGGGAACCTATGATTTTAAATTTAACACAGTAAAACATGTATAAAAACCTCAAAATGAAAATCAGTTTTTATTATTGGCAATTTCTNTGATTTTAAATTTAACACAGTAAAACATGTATAAAAACCTCAAAATGAAAATCAGTTTTTATTATTGGCAATTTCTAGAAAAAGAGATACTTAAATGGTCAAACAACTTCGAATTTGATGTCAACAATNAGTTTTTATTATTGGCAATTTCTAGAAAAAGAGATACTTAAATGGTCAAACAACTTCGAATTTGATGTCAACAATAAATTTTATAACCCACAATTCGATATGCCTGATTTTGTAAAATTTGGCTCTCAAAATAATTGAAAAAATAGTGTGTATCATATNATAACCCACAATTCGATATGCCTGATTTTGTAAAATTTGGCTCTCAAAATAATTGAAAAAATAGTGTGTATCATATCAATTGGTTCTTCCAACTATGTTTGATCACAGTTATGTTAGGAATATTTACATTAATAATGGAAGGAATTACATTTTCCAAAAATAAAATTACAACTTAAACTTTGACCAAGAATTTTATAATGAAATATAACTAGCCTCTAATGACTGTAGTAATCCAAAATTCAAAACTGAAACAGTTTACCGAAATAATGAACTTCATTATATACCATTACTGAATTCTAATGAATATTGTTCGTTTTTTTACATAATTGATTTTAAATAGAATAACTAAGATAGTTAAAGATATAAGAAAAATCATGTGTTGATTTTAATAAAACTGTTGGTGACTAAACCATATGTATGTAGTAATAATTTGACGCGTGACGAGTACATAGGGTACGAATTGCGCTGTATTCACACCCTGAGAAATATCGTTGGGGGATGTCCCTACATATAAGGATATGTGGGGAAGAACCGAAGCAAGAGAAAAACAGGGAAAGTCCCGAAAATTAGCTGTTATAAGCCCTCTACGAAGGAATTAAGGGAACCCCCGCCGAGATTAATGCCGGCAGAACTGCCAGGAATCCCCCGAATGTCATACCCCACCCTACCTCCACCCCAGTTGGAGCGTGCGAACAGCTGACGAGACACGAAATCCTACACCTAAAATAGGTGAGGTACACAGGGGCTTTCCCGATTTCTCTCGCGANACAGCTGACGAGACACGAAATCCTACACCTAAAATAGGTGAGGTACACAGGGGCTTTCCCGATTTCTCTCGCGACAAATCTGATGACAGCCAACTTGAATATAGCAGGAGACGGGATAATTCCGGAGCAGCTAAGGTTCGGGGTCATTTTGTGGTCAGTCGTTCGGGCAGTCGTACCACCGGGCCGNGAGCAGCTAAGGTTCGGGGTCATTTTGTGGTCAGTCGTTCGGGCAGTCGTACCACCGGGCCGACGTTACGGACCCGACCCAATCAGAGAGTCGTGATCAGTCAGTTGTGGTCCAGCAGTTGTAATCAGTCGTTGACGAGGAGTTGTTCGGCAGACGCGATGCGAGACAGAGAAGGCGGTTAGCGCGAGAGGCAGTCGTATCACTGGACTGGAGTTTGGACCCGGCGCAGGCAGTCAGTTGTTCTTAATCAGTTGTTCGGGAGCAATTATCGCCAGCCGAGACGGGAGTTGTTAGGCGGTACNGTTGTTCTTAATCAGTTGTTCGGGAGCAATTATCGCCAGCCGAGACGGGAGTTGTTAGGCGGTACAACCGCGAGACAAGATAGATGCAGCCGAAACGGGAGTAATAAGTCGTGTGACGAGAACCGTACCGATAATATGAGTAAATTCCCAGAGATGAGTGACAGCCCCAGTCCGAGAGGCGCCATTCCCCAAGAAGGCGTAGTCGTGCGCCGTATGCGACATCAGTTAGTCAGTAAGTCAATAGTGACATCACCGAGGAGAGAACACATGAACAGTCGAATCTTCATTTGTNGCGACATCAGTTAGTCAGTAAGTCAATAGTGACATCACCGAGGAGAGAACACATGAACAGTCGAATCTTCATTTGTAAATTCCCGAGACAAACCCAGTAAAAGTGCCGAGAACTTAGGAGTTCATTTCCGAAAACGTAGTGGCAGTTTCCGCTGTGAGGAATGCAGACACGCGAGCCGGAAGCAGGACGACGAGGACACACTCTCCAACCAGGAACGCCAGCCGGGGTCGCAGGGAAAGTACAAATCACGGGAAACCAATCCCGGACTTCAGAGAGAGTCCGTCAAAGCCGCAGGAAAAAGACAACTTAGTACAGCACGCCAAAGAGAGCCAGTCAGAGGGCCTGAACCAAGGCCACCCAACTCATCATGCCTCAGCTACCAACGAAGACAACTCACCAAAAGTCGCAGTCACAGATAAGTAGAGAAACGTCTCCCTTCAAACACCTTCGCCGACGCATAGGATTCAGCCCACCAGCCCTTCAGGCTTACGACTGGTAGGGGGCTCAGTCTCGCCAGTGTCTGTAAATAACTATGTGACCTTCTGATCAATAAAATCCTGGTGTGTTAAATAACTGAGAATACGAGTATTTGTTTACTCCTAACGCAACAACCTCAGGTACTCTTAGTCTGCACCTAAATAATTTAACTATATAAGCTACTGGCCATCACTCTGTATATCTCAGGTGGCCTAGTAGCGACAAATTAGTCAGAGAAACCTATTTTATGATCAACTGAAAGAGAGACTAGCTGATGTTAATTTTAATTATATATTATTATATTTTATTGTGTTAATTTTTATATTATTGAATGGAAAATGCCAATGTAACAATTAAATGTATTTGCAACATTACATAAATGTTTACATATTTTCGTAAATTATTCATTTGTATAAAAAAATATTTTGCTAAATAAATTTTATATAAAATATAAAACTAAGTATAATTAAAATACATTTTTTAAATAAATTTTTTTTTTGTTATTATTATTTGTAAAACAATATCTCCATTTTCATTTGATTCATTAGAAATAATATAATTTTCATTTTGCATTTTCTTGTCTTATGTTTTCCTCATATACTCATTAAAATAAACTCAACATATATGATAAAGTTTATCTCTTCTTTGAGGATAAGGGGAAGTTGTTACTGATCAAATTTATTTCTTCAAAATTTTACATACTTTGTTAAATATTATTTTCGTATTTTATATTGTAATTTTGCTACTTTATGTTTACCAAGGTATGATTTACAAACACGTTTGCGACATTCATCACAACGTACTACTATAACTTTTTACCATNGGTATGATTTACAAACACGTTTGCGACATTCATCACAACGTACTACTATAACTTTTTACCATGCTTTTTGGTTATTATACTCTTTAAAATGTTGATTGAAACATGTTTTATATATATTAATGTGTGTATATTTAGTTTTTTTATGAGAATTGAAACAAACTTGATATTTTTCTTCACTACACTTTTTTGCATTTCTCAAATATATTATATTAATTTTTAGTTTCCATTTTTACATTTTTTTTATAAAAAATTTTATTTATTAAACTACAAATTTTCATATTACAAATAATAATTTCAGGAAAAAAAATTAATTTATCCTACACAATATGTAAAAGTAATATTATCACATACTTAAAAAATGTTAACTAGTAATAATGATCTTAAACAGTTAAGTGTGATATTTATTTATTTTACATATATAATTGAAAATAAATAAAAAGATGTTACTGATATAGATAATGAACATAATTTCCTCAACATGGATGCAATTAATTTTTAAACCTCTTTTAAAAGCTGAGTTGTTAGGAAGGTCTTGAATTCTATTTGAAAGCAATAACTTCATAAATGAAACCAGAAACGTACGCAATAGTAATGACACACATGCCATAACCGGGACTTGAGCCCAGAAAACCTCTTACTATAAGCTTGCATGCAATCCTCTGCATTAAGAAGGTCGGATTCAGAGAATCGACATCGGATTTAAACAGCCTATTTTTGCGAATGATAGTAAAATACACACAGGACTTTTAGTTTGATAGTAAGTTACAACGCCACATAAACAATATAAGTTTGCATATCCTACCGTAGCACTACTTGTGTGAAGAATTTGATGTAAATAGGTTTTTGGTCCATGATATNATATAAGTTTGCATATCCTACCGTAGCACTACTTGTGTGAAGAATTTGATGTAAATAGGTTTTTGGTCCATGATATATAACATAAAATTCAAACTATTGTAAAAAAATTCCTCCTTTTCTCTGAGATATATGTAACGAAGATTATATATGAGTCGACATACACATTTTGGTTGAATTAGATAAAAACGTTTAACATTATTTTCAAATTTACCTAGATGGTTTATGATGCTGCCATATTGATTATCGTTGTTTGACCCATTAAAATAATGAAAGTTTACATTGTCTTCTGCAGCATTTNTATGATGCTGCCATATTGATTATCGTTGTTTGACCCATTAAAATAATGAAAGTTTACATTGTCTTCTGCAGCATTTGTGGTATGCACAATTTGGTAAATATAAATATATTTGAAATCTTTACAGTGTAACATTTGGTACGACTCTGTTGAATGGTCCTCGAGACATGGCATTAAACTGCGTATTAAACTTACATTGATAGAAGTATTTATTTGCTGTTTTTATAAATGTAGTATCAATTGCTATGATTGTATATTGCCAATATACAAAGTTAAGTTAAAATATAGCACATAATTTCGTAGATATCACAAAACTAAAATAATTTTATAANATTGCCAATATACAAAGTTAAGTTAAAATATAGCACATAATTTCGTAGATATCACAAAACTAAAATAATTTTATAATGGCCAATTGAAAATAAGTTTGTCCTACTTTTAAAAATGCATTTAATATTATGGCCTACCATAGTACAACATCATCGCCAAATGTTGTAATAATGGGATGATTGTAAGGGCTCTATGCTCTATATTAGTATTAAAAATAACCATCCTCTATATTACAGAATGGCAGAGAAATGAGTCTCTACATAGACAAATTTTATGGTTGTAATAGGTACTGCTGGAATACAAGGTTAAGTTGATATTTGTTTCTTTAGTAAAANACATAGACAAATTTTATGGTTGTAATAGGTACTGCTGGAATACAAGGTTAAGTTGATATTTGTTTCTTTAGTAAAATGTATTGTGCAAACATATTTATATAGACATCATTTTGAAAATAAGTGTTTGACCTTCATAAAACATACCAGTTTACACCAATTGCTGCAGTACTATTTGTTTGACAATTTTGGAAGGAATCTGTCAATTGATTCCCGATATGTGACAGAAAAACTTTATNGCTGCAGTACTATTTGTTTGACAATTTTGGAAGGAATCTGTCAATTGATTCCCGATAAGTGACAGAAAAACTTTATTTATTCGTATTGTGTTATCTACTGCCAGAATACGAAGTTCAGTTGAAATTGATTACACGGTTTGTACGATACAGCATTTTAAGCTAGGGATTTCTATACGACCACCATTTTGAAAATAGGTGTTTGACATACTTTAATCTTACCACTTGACTTAATTTGCGTCAGTACTACTTGTTTACTAAATTGGATTGTAATAGGTCAATTCTTTCCCGAGATATGACACAAAAAGTTAATTTTATTCGTGTAGTGCTCTCTTCCAAAATGACAAACAAAAGTGGTCATTTATTGGCATATATAATGCTAGTATATATAATGCTAGGCAAAATTTGGTCGAAATGTGTTGAATGTAATAGCAGATATATTAAATAAACTTAAAACATTTGCATGGCAGCCATTTTGAAAATAACTAANTTGAAATTGATTACACGGTTTGTACGATACAGCATTTTAAGCTAGGGATTTCTATATGACCACCATTTTGAAAATAGGTGTTTGACATACTTTAATATTACCACTTGACTTAATTTGCGTCAGTACTACTTGTTTACTTTTAACCTAACATTATCCAGTTAAGAAAGGGCTCATATGACACAAAAAGTTAATTTTATTCGTGTAGTGCTCTCTTCCAAAATGACAAACAAAAGTGGTCATTTATTGGCATATATAATGCTAGTATATATAATGCTAGGCAAAATTTGGTCGAAATGTGTTGAATGTAATAGCAGATATATTAAATAAACTTAAAACATTTGCATGGCAGCCATTTTGAAAATAACTAACTAATCAGATTTTATAACAAACATTTAAATGGGATACCATTCATAATGTATGTAATCAAATTGGGTGAGATTTACTTCAACCGTTTTCGAGATACTGAAAAATCTTTATTTTTTTTAATTAGTGCTATTTTCCAAAAAGGTGAGTCATCAGTAATAACTATCTCAAAATGTAATACGTGCACAGTGGTTTGCCAGAATACGAAATATGATTTACATNTGAGTCATCAGTAATAACTATCTCAAAATGTAATACGTGCACAGTGGTTTGCCAGAATACGAAATATGATTTACATAGGTTCAATGGTTCCCGAGATATAACATATCACAATNCGAGATATAAAATATCACAATTAATATTAAAATGCCCGCCATTTTGAAAGTAAGAGCATGATGTAATAATAAAGTACAAAAACCAAGTGTCCTTCCTAAGTACTAAATGTGTACCAAGTTTGGTGAAATTCGGAGTTACGCAAGTTGTTAAATTTTCGCCACTTTGTGTACGTTCGGGACACAACCAGACCAACACCTTCATACACACGCACACACACACATATAAACACACACACACATACACACACAGACATAAAAGTGATCTCATAAGGCTTTCTTTCCTTCAGATTCATTCGATTCTTACCCGTTAGAAAGCATTGTGTAGAGCTTTCTTGATTTTAATTGTTAATGTTCTAATAATTTCGTTTTATTTTTATATTGACTGATATTAGTTAGTTAGTTTGTATTAATATATAAAAATTATTTCTTTATTTATTTTTTGTTGTATTGATTATCATACCACTATCATATATATTTTCTTGATATGCTAATNAAAATTATTTCTTTATTTATTTTTTGTTGTATTGATTATCATACCACTATCATATATATTTTCTTGATATGCTAATTCGTTGTAATAAAATTTAATCTAAAAATCATTATAAAAATAATTTTTACAAATTTCTAGATGTTCTAGGTGTTGCACTATCGGTTGTGTGTTCCACACCTGAAGTAAATGATTGTTTCAGATATTAGAATATTAGTTTTAAGAGCCACGCATATCTCAAGACCGCCTGCTTAATGGCGTCATCTCTCCTGGCTGACGGACATTTCCTTTGAAACATGCTGCTGGTTTGGTTGCAGCACGCACATCTGTTCGTAACAAGATCGTTGAGGCCTGACATTGGTGCAATCCCTCTCCGGCATAGTGCATGCACTGGGATTTCCACGTGCCACCGTGTAAAGAGTGTACCGTGAGTTAATGGAGTAGGGTGAAATCACCGCCTCCAGGGACAACAGTTGTGGCGTAGGCCTACAATGATAGCTAACGTCGCCAAGTCGTCGGCTAGCACGATTGGTAACAGCGGATAGACAGGTAACGGTGCAGCTGACCAAGCGTCAATACGACGCAAGACCACGACAGCCTACGAGCAGCCATACCATCTACTGTAGAATGATCTCNGTATCGATTGCAGCGGTAGTCGTCGGCTAGCACGATTGGTAACAGCGGATAGACAGGTAACAGTGCCGCTGACCAACCGTCAATACGACGCAAGACCACGACAGCCTACGAGCAGCCATACCATCTACTGTAGAATGANCGTCAATACGACGCAAGACCACGACAGCCTACGAGCAGCCATACCATCTACTGTAGAATGATCTCCTCGCTCTGTAGTACAGAAGCCGCCACCCCACGTGGGTTGTTATGCTCGTCGAACGATCCTCGGCTCGTGGTNTCTCCTCGCTCTGTAGTACAGAAGCCGCCACCCCACGTGGGTTGTTATGCTCGTCGAACGATCCTCGGCTCGTGGTCAAAGGTCGCCTGGACGGATAAGTCGAGGTACACGTGGGAACACGCCGATGGCAGGATACGAGTGTGTTGTCGTCAAGCACGTGAAGCGATGGATCCCTTGTGTTAGCAGGGTTAGTATGTCTGCCGATGGCACCCAGTGCCTTGTACAGTCCATACCATGCCGTATTACCGCCGTCATCGTTGCGGAAGAGAGTGCCATGTGCTACTATGAAGGTATCTCTAATTCACTTCCGCATTGATGCATAGTGTCTGTCAGGTCACTATTATCATTCCATCTTGTTCTCTGGGTGTGATACATTTTTTTTATCCAACATTGTTACTTAACACTATTTATATTATTATAAGTTATTTCGTTGAGGAAAAATACATCAGAATATATGTGATTAACTGAGAATTTTTTAATAGCCATGCATGTGATGTAGTTTTTGGCACATTTTGTATCATTATACCATAAGTAAAATTTAAATTTAAATTGGTCCTCTATCTGTTAAGCACAGCCAAACTACAACGAAACTTTTACAATATTTTCATCTTTTGTTTATAATATGCTAACTCTTACTCTCACCTGCATAAAATAACAAGAATATTTACTAAACAAATCCTGTGTGCACAAATTTAATATTTACACCTTAACTGTGATATTAAGACACGGAATTACTTTCTGTACGTCACTGTTAAATTTACTGAGAACATGTAAGTCAGTGTAAGCAGTTAGATGATGAGAATATTAGTCAAAGGTTGTTTTTTTTAAAGGTGCTCCATAAACCGCGAACTGACTATACATTATTATCCTGAACTCCAAGTACAAACTTGGTGAAATGATTATTTATGGAAAATTAAGTAGTACACATATACCACTTATGATCTCACGTTATTATTAACAGANTTGGTGAAATGATTATTTATGGAAAATTAAGTAGTACACATATACCACTTATGATCTCACGTTATTATTAACAGAGAGACATGGCGTTGAAAATCGGGAATTAAAGTAAGACATTTTTAAAATATCAAAAACTAAATGAGATGGAGCGACAAATTCGTGTATAGCGTCAGCCTGATTTGACGTCTGCAACTTATGTACACATTGTGAGTAATATTATCACCCAGCAGGAGGGAAACAGGGGGAGNAGCCTGATTTGACGTCTGCAACTTATGTACACATTGTGAGTAATATTATCACCCAGTAGGAGGGAAACAGGGGGAGACATGTTATTAACTATCAAGAGTATGTTACATGTGGGTGTTTATAAATTCTTATTTAGTAATAATCGCGTGTACATTAAAGTAAAACAAAACATTGCCTTGATGCGAATATCTGAAGCAAACAGTTATAGCGAAAACATGCAATGCTTGAAAGAGTGCTGCAGGTTGTCCGCCAGATGTGCAACCTGCTCTTCGAGTCGTGTCGTAAATCCGCACTGCAGGATAAGTGCGCGCATGAACTGTCAGCAATGCCGGCGTGTGTAGCAAGTGGCATTGTACTGTTGGACCCCAACATGAANATAAGTGCGCGCATGAACTGTCAGCAATGCCGGCGTGTGTAGCAAGTGGCATTGTACTGTTGGACCCCAACATGAAGCGCATTTACACGTGCACAATAATGACAGGTATGCATCTCGTGTGTGGCACGGTGAATGCAATGAAAGAGCAGCCCAACCAATGTCTGCATGAACTGTGCCNACAGGTATGCATCTCGTGTGTGGCACGGTGAATGCAATGAAAGAGCAGCCCAACCAATGTCTGCATGAACTGTGCCAGTTGTGGTGGCACTTGTTTCATGTAAATGTAAATACGTAATTTGTTTTTATATATTGGGTATTCCATCAAATAATTTATTTTTCCTATTGGTACGTGNTGTAAATGTAAATACGTAATTTGTTTTTATATATTGGGTATTCCATCAAATAATTTATTTTTCCTATTGGTACGTGATCTAGTTATGCTCAATTATTTCGTTTATTCAATTTGAAGATGTAAATAAAATTTTATCATCTGAAAATTGTGTAATGTTTAAATATTTATCTCTTACTTTATTTTATACTAATTGTTTAAAAAAATAATATTCTTAATGTTTATTTATTATTAACGTACATAATATTGTGAAAATTCTTAATTTCAGTTAGCAAAATGAAAAACGTAATTTGTGTATTATTATATGTNTAACGTACATAATATTGTGAAAATTCTTAATTTCAGTTAGCAAAATGAAAAACGTAATTTGTGTATTATTATATGTATTTCTCGACTTTCGAGTTATGGATCGATTTCTCGCGCGAGGCCATGAAGTCTAAAGCATACATTGGTATATATAGGTTTCCGCTAAGGTCACTTCCTTCTTCTATGTATTCTCGCCATACAGCATGTAGTCAGCTAAATATATATTATCTTGTGAAATCTTCCTTCATCCGTGTGATGAAATAGTTTTTTTATCCGCCTATTGGGTTAAGTTCGTTTGAGAATAATTTCTTTTGTTTGACCGTTATCGAATTTTGTGTTTGCGGTCCTTTGGCAATCTTATTTTTATATTTTCTAGCGGTTTACCGTTTCGCCTGATGGCTTAAACTCTTGGCCAATGTTTCATCATTCTTGGGATGTAAGCCACACACCAATTCGTGGTTTGGTTGTTTTAAACGATAATTCCACTTCTTTGGCCAGCACCGCAGTAACGTCTGTAATATTTTGGCCGTCCAAGTAACCACTAGATAATTTTTTTGTCCTACTGCATGTGCTCAGGAGCGCTCTGAACCTTCTGTTTTCTGAAGCGACGTCAGTGGTTTAATTACCAAATATATTTTATTGAAATTGTTCAACTACAAAATTTTTTCCTTTTAACTTTATTAAAGGAAGTAATGAATTAAGAAAACAATATTTTTGTTATCTACTTTAAATAAGCGATAGCGGGTACTCGATGATATAGCCAATGCCATATAATAATAGCATTTAACAAAAATAAATTTCAGCTTCTTCACTATTTATCTGTTCAATACTCACCACNCAATGCCATATAATAATAGCATTTAACAAAAATAAATTTCAGCTTCTTCACTATTTATCTGTTCAATACTCACCACATAAAATGTTTTAAAAATGTGTCTGTAAATGTAAGGCGAGAAAATTTCATATATGTGTGGTTTGTCTGTAGTTGGCAAAGATAGAGAAANAATGTGTCTGTAAATGTAAGGCGAGAAAATTTCATATATGTGTGGTTTGTCTGTAGTTGGCAAAGATAGAGAAAATTTAAATAACATTTGTTATAAGAAAATTCCCAGTGGTTTTTAACCTCAATTATTATAAACCATAATAATATAATTTTATAAGGTCAAACTTGAGCTTGGTGATGAATATGGATTTATAGGAAGTTGGTTGGTTCAGTTGGAGATTTGCATATTCTTGGTCACCTAGAGCTTGCGTACAATGCCTGAAAGGGAATAAAGTTNTGGTTGGTTCAGTTGGAGATTTGCATATTCTTGGTCACCTAGAGCTTGCGTACAATGCCTGAAAGGGAATAAAGTTGGTTTTAGATAATACAGTTCAGTGGTTCTAATTCTGCTGTAACATAACCTCAATTCCAATACCAGCGGACAGCCAANGGTTTTAGATAATACAGTTCAGTGGTTCTAATTCTGCTGTAACATAACCTCAATTCCAATACCAGCGGACAGCCAACCTAGTTCTACCGTTGGCTGCCGCGTTCAAACCTGGTTAACATGGGGAAAACAGCATTGTTGATAAGAGGTTTTAACGTTGGTTTCTTATCTTGCTTACTTCCCACTTCGGTTCTTACCTTTTCGTTGTTNATAAGAGGTTTTAACGTTGGTTTCTTATCTTGCTTACTTCCCACTTCGGTTCTTACCTTTTCGTTGTTGTTATCTACGGGATTCTCTTAAAAGTTGCATGCTCCGTTCAATAGTGTCGTAACTCTCATTCTATCTAGAGTACACCATAAGTGTACAATATACATGGTACACTAATATATATATACACAAACCATTTGTAATAAGTAAAACAGGATAACGCCCATAGTTTAAGCTTGCAGTAGTAAACACTACTCTACACAGAAATCTTAAAATCTAAATACCACCTTCCTTTTATGAGCCATCCTTGTGTTACAACGAGAGTACTTGTGGGTGCTCAAGTTCACGACACGAAGGTGCTACATAAGAAAGTATATGTACATATACGTATATATACAATATATATATATATATATANACGACACGAAGGTGCTACATAAGAAAGTATATGTACATATACGTATATATACAATATATATATATATATATATATACAAACTGACATCAGCCATGCAATTGCATTTTCAAATCTGTGAACAGATGGTGNTATATATATATATATATATACAAACTGACATCAGCCATGCAATTGCATTTTCAAATCTGTGAACAGATGGTGGTGCGAGACCGGTTCTTCTTGCACTAAACATGCCTCATAATGACTTGAGCATAACGCCAGAACGTCCAGGTTTGAGGAAGAAGTTTTTGAAGTAAAGCCCGATTCACCATCGACTAACACAATTAATATCGCCCGTAACGTGCACCCTAGTATACAGAGTGCTTCGACGACTCTTCTCGAATAACAGTTGTACTAGTATCATCGTCGAAAGTTGCAAGCCACGGAACCAACTGATTTCCAGAAAAGTGTGGTATCCGCTTGCTGGTTGCTGCACCTCTTCATGGACTGTACTGACTTTCCCCGCTTTGTGTTGTGGTGGATGAGGCTGCTTTCACACGTGAAGGTGTTTTCTACTGTCGAAATAGTGATATTTGAAACGAAGACAACTCACATGCAATAGTCGACTGCCACCATCAGGAATATTATTTTTCAGATAACGTCTGTTTCGGCATTGTCTGAGAACCCTCATTGGACCCAAAATTGCTACGTACCCCAATGGTACTGTACTGTGCCTGCCGTTGTAGCGTACGGCCTGGCAGGTTGCATACCTGGCTGGCAACGTATGGCAACTTTTCAAAAGTGGCTTTATCTCTCGAAGAGTGGTAGTCTCCTTTCTCTTGACCTGCAACAAACGACAAACCCGCTTCCGGCACGAAGCCATTACGCCCTCCAGCATGCACGACGACGAAANCTCTTGACCTGCAACAAACGACAAACCCGCTTCCGGCACGAAGCCATTACGCCCTCCAGCATGCACGACGACGAAAGGTTTACCTTCACCCACACACCGCCTCTTTGCGGTGTGGACGCATAGTAGGACGGTCCAGAAGCCATGCCACGGACAAGGCATAATTACAAATTAGTATATAATTATAAAAAAAATTTGACGTGGTTCCAAAACATACACTGTACAGCACAGCACCTAAGCAAAAATCCATGTTTCGTCGACAAAAATAAAGTTGGTGCCCTTTGCCTTTTCTTCCATATACCTTCTCAAAAAGAAACACCTCTGGATCTTGATGTTGTCATCTTCAAGCATCGCTTTTCTTCCGTCAACATTTTTCCACACGAAGCCGATGTTATGCATAAGATGGCACAACTGTGTCCTCTTGCCATGGAAATCAAGGTCACTTTCTTGAATTTCCTTTCAAAGTGTAGCGAGGGTGATGTGATGTTCTGTAAGATCATGTAAGAAATAATACGACAGACCTGAAACCACACAACATAGATTATCTAAACAGCTCAAATTGTCTTAGCACCGTTTCATGTGTGTTTGCGACTGTCTCGTAGCCAATGAACATAGTGTCGTTATGAAAATGGTATTCTGAGTTTTCAGTCGTTTCGAAGGCAAGCACAAAGTCTATAGAAGCCGATATAACTGATGTACGGGGATGTGAACCCAAGCCTTGTTGTCTGCTTGCGCGTTCGGCAACCTACAAGAAAAATGTAACTAAGAATATTTATATCGGAATTGCAGGCATGTGTACAAACATTGTATTTAGAACCAAATTGCAAATAACAATAATAATATTTATTATTTACAGTTTGCAATAAACCGACAAAATTATACCCTTCAAACAGTTCATTGCCAATTGGTACTTTTCCTACGTATCCTTACCGACTCGTGACGTCAAACTACTTTCATTTTAAGCTTAGAATACCNTGGTACTTTTCCTACGTATCCTTACCGACTCGTGACGTCAAACTACTTTCATTTTAAGCTTAGAATACCAACTAACCAACTAGTCGGATGAGATACTACTTTTTTCATCGGAACGAAAAGTTAAAATAGGCTTCCTACCCATTCATAGACATTTATCACCTACTTTTCTCGTCCTTCGTTATTTGCAACCCAACACCCATTTCTTTAACAGTACACTTCATAAAACTTCATCTGTTTTACTCTATACCACAACAGAATACTTACATAAAAAATATTGTACCTTCTCTGTACATCCTGTAAATGATACTTTGAATTGCCCCAACAGTGAAATCATCGATGGTCTCAATGGATTTTAGCTCCTGCGGTGTTTTCTTCCTCTTCTTACAAGTTCCTCATCAGCATTTGTCTTGTTATATCTGAAACATTAATAATGAATTTCCAGATACTGGAACAAATATATGTGACCCATGTCTACTAAAATAAACATNTATATCTGAAACATTAATAATGAATTTCCAGATACTGGAACAAATATATGTGACCCATGTCTACTAAAATAAACATTTTAAAAGCACGTTTCAGTATCATGTCAGAAAGCCAAAACAATAAGNTATGTGACCCATGTCTACTAAAATAAACATTTTAAAAGCACGTTTCAGTATCATGTCAGAAAGCCAAAACAATAAGCGGCATACGAGGGAATAACATGAATTCCATAAATATTTATGAGGATGTTACTAAGACTTCAATCATCACCATGTATCATGGTCCATACACAGGTCGGATATCACTATGAATGGACGTTAAAAGAATGTAGCATATTTTGAAGAAGCATGTTGTTAGCGATACCGTACATTAGGTATTGGAAAATACAGCTGAGAGGGGCTTCAACTGGAGTAACCTATTAAACTAACCTAAACTAACATAGGGAAGAGCACATGACATTGTCACACATCATTTGTAAACAAACCCTTGTATGTTTTTGGTATCAGTAACTGTAGTTGACCCAGAAACTGAATTATGGTCCTTTTTAAATTATGAAAATTAGGTTGGCTATGCAGCACTGAAAGTGAAAAATATGACACTGATAATCTATAATAACTAAAAGACAATGGCTGTAGAACAGCGGTGTTAGGGAAATGCATTAATACACAATTGTTTTCTTAAAATATTATGACTGCGATTTCATCAATTACGATGTCCTCTCGTGTTTAGTGAAGCGATACATATATGTTTAATAGTAGGGGAAGTTCCTGTTATATCGACTGTAATCAATTTAGTGATTTATAACAATGACAATTAATGCCGCAATGTAACTTCTAAATAAAAAACAAGCAGTTTCTTCGGAATCTTAAAATGCACAATCTCTCCATAACCTATATAAAATTAATTGGCTACAACATACTCACTATAGAGGTAATTTTCCTTACCATTGTCAGTTGTCTTTATAATAAATTTCCAATGTATATATTGGGTTGTTAATGAAGAATCCCTCACAGGGGTACACAAATTCCAACACAAAGTAGTTTTTATTTTTAATTACACATTGTAATACCACCTTTTGGTTAGGTGATTCATACACTCACATTTGAGTCTATATAACCCTACAATCCTAGGTTAGTTAAAAAATGTAAAATAGTGATTGACCCATCATGGGGTTAGGTTCTGTTAGGTTAGGTGGGCACATATTACGAAATTAGTCGGACGTTTATGCCCCTCGCATATTCGTGTTCTGTATTATTAGCAGAGTCGAAATATAAGATTTTCCATGAATTATTTTTATTTTTACAGAAAACCCCATGAACTTAATAATTACCGAAATAAAACGGTAAAAAGACACGTAGACAACGTTCGACGATGTTATCAAGTTATTAATAAATTTTCTTTATGTTCTTGTATTCACATTTCGTCGGCCAACATAATTGACCTTAGCACACACAACTTGCAAACGCAATGGTTAANTTATGTTCTTGTATTCACATTTCGTCGGCCAACATAATTGACCTTAGCACACACAACTTGCAAACGCAATGGTTAACCCTACATATATTTTAACATACCTTAGAACTGTGGATCAGAAGCGTTTCAACATTTCTGCCGCTCTTTCCGCGATGNTCCTACATATATTTTAACATACCTTAGAACTGTGGATCAGAAGCGTTTCAACATTTCTGCCGCTCTTTCCGCGATGTTGAAATAAATTTAAAAAATATTTAAAAAGGTAGAACGCACTACGAGTAATCTCTTATACAGGTTACTGAAGCAAAAGGAATCTGTACGAGAAAGTTATCACTAATTAAAATCATACGTTGTGAAAAACCAAATAATAAAGGGGGGATATTAGTAAAAAAGAACCGATAAATCAATTATTATAGGTTAAACAAGAATCCCACAAATTCTCTGGCACGTGTGTCAACCATACCCAGTCAACAACACAAGGAACGCTGGTTAGTAAAGAAATGGCCGCTCTACTTTCACCTTGAGCGGGATCATGTAACTATGCAAAAGACTTTGAAATCTAAATATGTTAGCATCACGTCATTAATAATTGGCATAATACGATAAAATTCTTTTCGACACCCATTTATAAGCGATAAATTAACAATTACGTTAAAACTTTGGAACTATTTACTCTCTTTGTGCTGGCAACCTTACGGCATAACTGTATCCGCGCTCGCCGCTGTTTGTAATGTTATATGCATGTAGGGTGCTTTTTCAAATGTTGATTTTCAAAAGTTTCTTCCAGTCGTGAACCGACTGTTTATATATATATATATATNTAGGGTGCTTTTTCAAATGTTGATTTTCAAAAGTTTCTTCCAGTCGTGAACCGACTGTTTATATATATATATATATTTATATACACACCTTGTGTAATAAGTAAAACAGGAGCACGCCCATAATGTATGCTTTANTTATATATATATATATATTTATATACACACCTTGTGTAATAAGTAAAACAGGAGCACGCCCATAATGTATGCTTTATGTATATTAATGTGTTTATCTTTGGTTTATTCCATGTCAAATTAAACCTGATAAATAATTATTCAGAAAATTATACTCTGCTATATCACATAGGCAAGAAACTCAATCTCAAATTGTCCGCGGTTAAAAATTATAGAAAATAAGTGTCCACTAAAAATCAAGATGGGTGGAACGAAAATGATCGATTAATTGTATTAACACCTTTGTTATGTAAATTAATTTATCAATACATTGTCTGAAAGTAGGATGAAGTTATAATCTATAAGCTATAATCTCGAAGTTCTCGAATTTCTCATTGTATCAGCACAACGAAGCTTCAATGAAGATTCGCAGAAACCACTAAGCAACAAGCTTCCCTATAGTAAGCGCTNATTGTATCAGCACAACGAAGCTTCAATGAAGATTCGCAGAAACCACTAAGCAACAAGCTTCCCTATAGTAAGCGCTCGAACTTACGTTGCTATAGCTACTGTCCATATGAACCTCAAACATAGCCGTAACAGTTCTAGCTATCCTCAGTGAATTATTACGCGGGTGGCGACCGTACAGGCCTTCTTCTACTTCAGCTTTCCACGCATCNTTCTAGCTATCCTCAGTGAATTATTACGCGGGTGGCGACCGTACAGGCCTTCTTCTACTTCAGCTTTCCACGCATCTTCGTCTGTTACAGACGTTCTGCAATTCAGGAGGTAAACTAGACTTTTTACTAATAAAAATCTAATTAAATCCCTTGGGGTTCAGCTCACTCGAGCTGTCTGTCTAACGTCGTGTACCAAGATGGCTAACTTCCCTTCCAAAATACTTCTCCAAAACTGACCAATCAAGAGAAGGCCAGTCCAAACTCATTCATTATGCCACTTAAAAACTGTGGTAACGGTCCAATAGCACAGAATTATATTTGGCGTTCTATAAAAAACGTACTTAGTGCAAGAATAGACACCCATATAATATGTGACCAAAATAAAAAACTGTTGTAAAAACAGAAAATTAATATCATCTGCATAGACAAGTAATGTATTTAAGGTAATAGATACTAATTGTCATTAAAAATAACTTACATGAATAATGTTATAACTGATAACTATAAATAATCCTATATTGTTAAATATTCCTTTCAGGCAAAAAATGTGACGTTACAAAGTAGAACACTGTACAGCATGATTTTTTAAACAGAAAATGCGATAAAAAAAGAATTTCAAAATCTTTTAAGAAAAATACTGATAGAAGACTCTGTATTGAGTTTCGTTAACGAAACTGCTACAAAAAAAATTTTTCTTTGAGGGCCAAAACCAACGTGGACCACCTGTCCAAGAACTAGATCGCTTCGGACTTCGAATCTCAGACATGTTCACATGCGAATAAACTCAAATAAATTTGTTAGTATGTGGGTCAGCATTAGGGAATTATACATGGGGGAGTTTTGGGTTTTCAATCATTCCCCTTACCGATTCTATGTCCTTTGTCAATTTCATAATTTCTTCAAGAGTCTGGAAAAGAAGACAGCTGCTTGTGCGAGTTACCATATTAAATTCATGTAGGCCAAAATTACTATTGTACTATTGTTTTTTTTTTTTNACAGCTGCTTGTGCGAGTTACCATATTAAATTCATGTAGGCCAAAATTACTATTGTACTATTGTTTTTTTTTTTTTCTCTTTTTTCTATGATACAAGATAAGATTATAAACATAAGCATATTTTTAGTCTAAAAATGANTTTTTTTTTTTTTCTCTTTTTTCTATGATACAAGATAAGATTATAAACATAAGCATATTTTTAGTCTAAAAATGACAGGAAATTAATTTTTAAAAAAAAATTTAATTTTACGAAAGCAATTAACTGAATTTACATTCTGTTCTGTTGGGACGTTTAAAATTATTCAAACGCGCATTTTATCATTTTAACTCTTCATAATGTCTAAACAAATGTTTCCCATTGCATTTCTTCTCTTATTATTTCAATCCCTATATTTACGAAGCTTTATGCATGGGCCTGGTCTACAGGTAATACTGACAAATTTGCATATTTAATTTATTTTGAGATTAACAACTAGTATTATAAACACATTAATAACAAACTAATAAAATAGTCAAAATTATTTATAAACATATAAATCTGTAAAATTTATTATTGAAACCCGGTTTTAAAAACGAACGTGAAAGTTACTGATATTTATGTTGAGGACACCACACTTATTGTAAACCGTAAAGTAACGTATTGCTCCAGCTACATCTAACCACTGCACTGCCCAAGCCAGTAAAGTCATGGCCAACTTTGTGTAATACGATTCGTTCTCATTCGTAGATATCTCAGACGACCGTGATCACGGAGATGTAAGTTTGTATTTCCACGGTGGCACTAGCGCTGAAAAAAAACTATGAGGTGATTGTATTTATTTGTTATTAAATACGACATTAGGTGTAACACAACATGCAAATTACTGTCGAGTAGAAACAAGCAGGATTGGGGCATTAATAACATAAACCTAAATACGCATATTCTTAAAAAAAANAATTACTGTCGAGTAGAAACAAGCAGGATTGGGGCATTAATAACATGAACCTAAATACGCATATTCTTAAAAAAAACCTTATTAAACACTAGGAAACAAACGTATAATTTAATATTCCCTCATACGAATTAAATAATTTCATTNAAAAAAAAACCTTATTAAACACTAGGAAACAAACGTATAATTTAATATTCCCTCATACGAATTAAATAATTTCATTAAGGCATCCGGTTCAAAATAAATGCAGCCCGCGGGTCAAATTATCTTCAGGGATTTTTTTGCGTTACATAACATTTTTATTTTCCTTTGTACCATCGCAAATCATAGAGTGTTTCTAAATTCTAACAGGACCAGTCTGATTTCAGATCTTTATTAGGTTTATTATTTAAATTTAAAATCTAAAACTTATTATTTTCTGTTAAAATGTTTGACACTTTATAATATTTTTATGTTTTTCTTTCCAAAGATGCCTCACTGGAAACATGCTTGCAACCTGAAAGAACTCGCACATAAAACGAAATGTATCTGCGCGATTATGTTCACAAATTTTAAACAGGAGGTTGAGCTCTAAGATAAAATAATATATTGTTCAATAATGCAGATGTTCATTCGATTTGCATTTTAGGGACAATCAAAAAGTATAGTTTGCTTGTTTGTTACACTTTTAGGAAGAGTGATCTTCCCAATAATAATTAAGAAAGAATATTAACTACTCTGGCGTGAGTAAATCACGTAACCAATAAGTGCATTCTTAATTTAAAATAAACTTTAGCAATACTGAACTCTTTCTTTTTGTCTGCATTGACAGAGAAAACAACTATCACAGTAAAGAAAAAAGCGTATTTTGTAGAGCTGAATGCGTTCGATTCTCAAAAGTGTGATAAAAGCAAGAACTGAACAGCTGACATAGACAATGATCCCAAGAATTTTTAATACGAGAAAAATTGCGAGTATGTAATCAGTAAAATGACGGATGTGATTTTGAAGTCATACTGTTTTCGTTTTATTTCGAATGGAAATATGCCATGATTCGTCCTTATCTGGAACATCAAAGTTTACAAACGTTTGTGACTTGAAATCAGTCGGTATTTTACACTCACTTTCTAAGGCCTTATTGTTAATAATCTTAAAGGAAAACTATGAACATGTAAATACAATTTTACATAATATCAGCCAGGTTAAAGGAAATAAGAAAATAAAGCCACTTCTTGTGTTCTAGTGTCATAGAGAATATTTGGTTTTTCACGGACTATTGCCATGTCCTACAGATGATTTTAGAATTTTCGAAGGTTTCTAGTACAGTAAATGATAGTTTCTTCCTAAGTGGTGTTGTATGAACTTCCAAAGAGACGATTCCTGAAGTTTCACAAATGCGGAAATTAGTGTTACACTACTTCGAGTTCACCTGCTTCACTTACGAAGCGCAGGGGAACTAAAGTCCATTTAGGCGCATGAAAAGTTATTTAAGAGTTACTAAGAAAGAGCCAAGAGAAAACCACGTAGCCCTTTGCTTTATTAATAACAAAATAATAAAACTGATTTAGTATGACGAAAGAGGCACGTCTTATTGTTCTAAGAAAGACATTGTTGGCAAGTTTTTGTAGTGAATATTTTTTTAGAACTTTATTTATGTAATACACAATCCGGCTTATTGTGTGGGAGTAAGTAATTTTAAGGCTTGACACTCTAGATTACTAATTTCCGTAAGACATGTTTTGTGTATCCTTTATTTAATAGAGTTTGCTTATGACATTCTGTAAACGATTGTATCCTCTTTTCTAAATAACTGATTATTGGTGATATTGTCATTTATAAATGTAAAGTATAAACATTCCCTCTTTGAAAATGTAAACAAACTCATTCATATTTTGGATCACATATCGGTACTTAAGCATTATCTTCTAAACATGAAATAATACAAATTTCCCATTTTTTACTACGATATATATGTATATATAAATTTCTTTTGCTGTATTCCACAAACATTACAATACTAACCAAAAGATCTACTTTTGTCAGTTTAGTTTATGTTATTAATTTGTGTCAGTACGAGATATCTTGTTTTTTCCTCAAACCAAGTGTGAGAGTGATAGTACAGGAGTTTCAATTCTGATATATTATTCACAGGTATTTTTTGTAAGTAAGAATCTCGTTACGGGATTATTCTAGATATGAAAACAGGGTGCAAGAGCATTTCCTGATAAGATATTGCAATTCACTCAACAAAGTATTTCAGATTTGTGCGAGAAAGAGAGACGCAGAATTTTTACTGGCAAGCACTACAAAGTAATAACCATATTATGATTCTCACTCATACATAACAGCAACCTTTTAATAAACTAGAATATTTAGTATTTGATAAGTATTGATTAAATATACTAATTTACAAAAAAAATATTGTCATAAACGAATAATGCGAGTATGATAAAGATAGCCACAAGGTATCGTCATATACTAACATTTGTCCCATTTACGTTTAATGCTGGTTGCTTCCTCAGANGATAAAGATAGCCACAAGGTATCGTCATATACTAACATTTGTCCCATTTACGTTTAATGCTGGTTGCTTCCTCAGATGTACCACGATGGGGCATACATGTCCCTCCAACACTCATAGCTGCAAGACACCGAATAAGACCTTAGCTGTAGTGTGAGCCACAGAGCCGCGTTCAGCGAACACNCCAACACTCATAGCTGCAAGACACCGAATAAGACCTTAGCTGTAGTGTGAGCCACAGAGCCGCGTTCAGCGAACACACGCCATGATACAACGGCGCATTCGACAAGCTTTTATCCAGCTGGATAAATGTTAGAGAAGCTGCATCATCAGCATCATCGGCATATTGGACGTTTATGCGCATTGCTCGTCTCTTGAACCTTTATTCCTACGCTGTGAGTCGATGTAGGACACAGTGGGAACAGGAGGGTACACATACCCATCGAGAAGGCTCATGTAGACTCCAGCGGACCTCCAGCAGGAGGATCGTATCATCGTGCGACACGCTGCAANATCGAGAAGGCTCATGTAGACTCCAGCGGACCTCCAGCAGGAGGATCGTATCATCGTGCGACACGCTGCAAGCACTTCATGGGAGTCACTGCGCACCATCCAGGGACATGTGACGTCAGCTGGGGATACGCCTGTGTCCACCAGTACAATACCCANCGGGAGTCACTGCGCACCATCCAGGGACATGTGACGTCAGCTGGGGATACGCCTGTGTCCACCAGTACAATACCCAGGCGGCTAGCAGAGCGGGATCTGTCGTCGCGGCGTCCCTTACGAAGTCTACCATTACGACCTGAGCNCAATACCCAGGCGGCTAGCAGAGCGGGATCTGTCGTCGCGGCGTCCCTTACGAAGTCTACCATTACGACCTGAGCACATGTGGCCATCTGCCGGGAACGGACTACATACCAGCTAGTGGATTGGCAACGAGTGGTGTTTAGCGACGAAACATGGTTCTGTCTGGATACAGACGGCCACTGAATTCGATTCCGGAGACGTCCTGGCAAGCGCCGTGATTCAGACGTCATTGCAGAGCGTTACAAAGTATCCGAAGATAAGAGTCACGGTGTGGGATGCCATTTCCTTGAAAATGATTCCTTAAATAACATGCCTAAAAAACATAAAAAATCAGACCTCTAAATTTATAATTCAAATATGACACTTCAAAAACATACCTCAAAAATTATGGCTACAAAAATCATACCTCAAACTCAAAACCATAACTCAAAAAACACCACGAAAAGCCTACCTTAAAATTCATATCTCAAAAATCATTCTTTAAAAACATGCCTTAAAAATCAGCCCGCAAAAACAGACTACAAGCAGTTATCACACATCAAATTGGCCTAAACAGAACTCAGAATTTATACGATGCTAGGAAGGGATAGCACACCATGGACTGAATCCTGCATGTAGAGATGTGAAAGATATCATTAGAATATTTCTCATTTGGCCATTTAAATGTCAACATTAATTTAGAAGCGCTCTCTTGCCTTGTAATAAAGTTCAATTGGACCTACGAAGGCTTACGTCTTACTGTGCGGAATATGGATCCAAAGCTCACAACAACTGGCCTACAAATGTCGATAGTATGGTAAAATGTCACGTACACTTGACGCTGACATAAGAAGGGTAAATTAAGAGCACGTCTCATGAAAGTATTTGAAAATGGGGAATTTCTTATGTATTGAAAAAATTAAAATAAATTCATATTTACAAAATTGTTTTTTATTTTTTAGCCCATTCATTTCTATTCTTCCAGCAACCCTACATGCCATGGTGTAGAGCACTTGACGATCCGCCAAAATTATCCAAACAATAAAAAAAACTACAATTATTTTTTTTTAATCCGAAAGAGAAATATAATGATTTATAATTTCGGGTCTTCAATTCAGGTCCCAACGCCATAATTCAACTTTGGAGATTGCGTAAATATTCATATCATGGTCGTATAATATGGCAAACTGACAAAAATGAGTGTTCAAAATTTGTTAAAAATGATCAGAATCTCGGGTCAGTATCCGAACTGAGGACCATCGATCTCACTATAACATCTTCATTCTCCGTACAAGATTTCTCTAACACCCTACATAATATTTTACATGCAACATATCTTTATATGGGATTTATTCCAGCTTTTTTCTCTAAAGGGTCACTTAGATGGTACTTGAGTATAGATGGGTGCATTATTATGCCGAATCGTGCACATTGGCACCCGTCACCTTGCCGATGGTGGCCGGCCGCCATATTGTGACGACACCCAACACCAACTTGGATGCAGGTGAGTTCCATCTCACGCCGCCTGTGACCTTGCATCCATGCCCCGGCCTTTGGATGACAGAAACACATTTTGTTTTTTAATGTTATGTTTTAAAATAAAATAAAAATTAAAAAAATTAAAAAATTAAACATTTCCAAAAATTTTGAAAAATCGTATAACGAATTATAAGCAGGATTTTTGGCGTTCGGAACGAAATTGGCGGAGTAGACATCCTTCCAGCACGAAAACCAGTAGTCGACTGACACTCGCCAAATTTATTATTAACTTTAGTCGCCGCAAGACTCCAACCCACCACATTATTTCATTGTTTGATATGTCACATGCCTTCACCAATCAGTCGTATTCGTTCAGTCATCTGGTTGTCTGCTATTGGTCGAATCCCTCCTGCCCGTACCCAACATAGCCGACAAACATGTTAGCCCACTAAAAAAATGTTTACATTAAAAATTCCTTTTATTTTTCCTAAAAAAAAATTAATTCCCCCTATTATTGCAAGTCTTTAAATCCAAAGTCATCCCAAGAGTGTCATGGCCAAGTTAAGCGGAGTTCGTATAAATCATGATTCCAACATGGACCGCATACTCATGTCACTACCCCGTCCCATTTTGACGGAACTCTTATAATCANTATAAATCATGATTCCAACATGGACCGCATACTCATGTCACTACCCCGTCCCATTTTGACGGAACTCTTATAATCATTCTTCTAATGTTTGTGCGAAAAGCACCTTTTTCCAATTTTTGTAAAGAATAATGTTATTTACTCCATACAAATACATGGTGTGTTAAACATATATTCCAGGCTGTTATTTTGGATAGAGAATAAAGATGTTAAGCAGAGATGTAGGGTCTGAAGTTCGGATGCCGACACATGTTTCAGATAATTTTTATCGAATTTTGTGCTTAATTTTCTGTCTATCCTCTGGTATTAAGGACATGAGTGCCAGACTTGATACGATAATACAAAAATTATTAAATCCCCTTCGGACTTTAAAAAATGCTTGTAATTTTTTTCCAGTGTTCGGAGAAAAGCGACGGGTCGTCAAGTGCCTACCAGGGCTGATGACGAGACTCGGGTAATTGAGTACCCGGGTACATGAGTATCTGTTACAGCATGAACACGTAGCGAAAATACCTGGGTACCAATAGGGTGTGGTTCGGGTACCAGAAACCACAAGTACACTGGTACCCATTATGTTCAGTGCGTGTCGTACCCGATGCATCGGGTACCCGGTGAGAAGGTGTTTGCAAATATTTCTGGCGATGCTTNTATGTTCAGTGCGTGTCGTACCCGATGCATCGGGTACCCGGTGAGAAGGTGTTTGCAAATATTTCTGGCGATGCTTAAGGTTCCCGTGGTCTGTTGTTTCCCCATTCCAGCAGCGTTCTCTTCCTTCTTAGAGTGTCATGAATTGCCGTCAAAGAGCAAGGAACTCCATTAGTGGTATTGTGAATTGTGTTACCTGATGGCGTCATATCAGAAGTTAACGTNCCGTCAAAGAGCAAGGAACTCCATTAGTGGTATTGTGAATTGTGTTACCTGATGGCGTCATATCAGAAGTTAACGTTTTTCGTTGATTGATTGATTTCCAGTTGAACGGGAGGAAATTACAAAATGCCAAAACCAAGCTAGGTGTGGAATATGGTGATGAGTTATCTTACAGTGGGAATATGTCTGCAATATGTAAACATTCGTCATTCTGGCACAAACTGTGTTCCAACAGCCTAACGGATGACAGGTAAGCTTCAAACATACCATTTAATTTACAATATTGCGCGCTTCAGTAATCCTGAGCCACCGCAGAAGAAGGGGAAGAGAAAAGAGAATTGCAGCAGGAAGGATTATAGTATAGTAACTTTATTATATGCGATATAAATAATACTTTTGGAAAGCTGTTTACTGTGGCATGTGTTAATAACTACGTGCATATGTGAACTCCTCAACACGAGAAAAGCATTATTTAATACACAGCGGGGAGAGAGAAGTATAATAACGGCGTAAGTAGTAGTTGCGAGAGAGAAAGAATGATACAAGATTTCTTGGAGAAGATATATACAATGTTAAAAAGAGAAGGGAAGTACCATACACGGGCAATATTGAAAGCTCAATAAAACGAATTTACTTTCAATATCAGAATAGATCTAAAGAGTATTTCAGGAACCTGTGTTCATCGATGTCCCAACATGTACGGAAACTAACCACTTTCATCATTACGTATGATAAAAAACGTAACTTATCTTGCCACAGGCCAGCGATAGCTTAGTAAGCAAAATCGACAAGTGATAAAATGTTTATATTCTCAGGTCAGACAACAGGAGTAGAATGAAATCGTAGACACAGAGTAATGGCACTATTCGGCTTTATTTCATAACTCGACTGCGTAACACCAAGGCGAATACCATTCCGGGACTGGGTTACAATATTGTGATTTCAAATTGTATACCTCACTGAATATTACCCTCTACTGTAAATTTCCGTACTACAGAAATCTGGAATATTGTCAGCACTCTTCGAATGACAAACACTAAATTTACTGTTCCCGCGCTTTACTCAAGAGGATCCTCTACCCTTCGACCTACTGTACAGGTTCCTGTGAGAAGTCGGTACTTGGTGACAGAGACGAACTTATCTGTAGTAGAAGAATATTCGTTGCTATTGCTCTGAGAGAACCAACAGTTCAAGGAATATATTTTCCAACAACTGATACCTACCACTGCTATGCCGTGCCATGACGAACCGGGCGAATTACAGCACTATGGAGCTAACGGCTCAAGTTAACTGATGCGTGATATACGGTGGGCGCATTTGTGACAGTTTTAGCAATGGTTCCAAACGGAAATAATAGAATAACAACCTAACTCTTTCTTTCAGTCTGGAGAACGATTCGCCATGTCGGGACAGAGACAACCCTGAATCAGCAGGACCTTCAATAACGAGGCAGTATTGTATACCATCATCAAAGTAGGGTCTTTTTGATAGCTTGTCAGCCCCAAAGCAGTTAATGTCTTCATGTCAGGAAACTATTTCAAAAGTTCTAGCGTCTACGATTGCGAAATACTATCCTCCACTGTCCATTGTAAGCAGGGAGGTATTTTTTGAATTAATGGCGATAGTGTAATCTCCTGATAAGGTCCCGAATCCACAGGGAATTTGAGCCCGGCTCGAACTAGCTTTTTATCAGGTTAGGGGCAATGTGAAAGACATACTTCTATTTTGTCTCTGACGACAGATAATTTGGACTTCATGAGCGCAATATTCATACTTGTCCATGACTGCGCAATGCATGGATGAAAACTGGAACCTGCTGAGCTTCCATATGTGCACAGAAGCTACTGAAGATCGTCCCACCAAAGAGAATTTGGCATCATACTTACAGATAGTCCTCGAAGACTAGAGAAAATCTAGTAAAATTGTTGCTGTTGTGCATGACAATGCAATTTCTATTACAGCTGCAGTGATAAAGTAAGCCACATTGTCGGTCACTTTAAGCTTTTCTGAACCATGAACGACTTATTCTAAGTTGCCCTACATGTTGGGTTTCAACCTTTATGATGTGGGACAAACTTGTACGCAATCGTAGTCCAATCAGGCGATGTCCTCGCAGATTGAGTACACACAAATGCCACCACCGCTGTTAAGCATGAGATCTGTGAATGCGACTGGTCTATACTAGAAGAACCGATCACAATGTCGAAGACTCTGAGATCTGCAACCACTGTTTTTTTATTGTGAAAGTTGGGTAATTTTGTCAGCTGTCCATGCAGTGATTAGAGGCCTTATTGATAACAACTTCTATCCGAATTTAAAGGACAGTGAAACCACAGCAACCTCCAACACCTCTATATCCATATCCCTTTCTCCTTGGTTTCAAACGGACGTAAATACGCCCGGGAATGTGATTACACATAAGCTTGATTCATTTCTTGATCCCCGATATAAGGACTTACGTGCTGACGAGACCGCAGCGGTAGTGTTCCGACAATATGTTTGCCAGATGGAAACCGAGTTTTCCACACAAACAATGGAAGACCAGCTTAGTGAAGGCGGAAAGTGCGTGGAAAGTCCAACTCCGTGTTAGCTCTTTTAACAAAAATAAATATATTTTGGACATCCAGCTTCTTCTGCTGGTTCAGAGAGTACCTTTCCTGCTGCATGAAATATAGTTATTTCTAAATTTAGTTCTCTGTGTCCAGAGAACGTTAATTTAATTGTATATTTAAAAACTAACTGAGCTTTTTTAAACCTCAAAATTAGAGATCTCATTNATTTTGGACATCCAGCTTCTTCTGCTGGTTCAGAGAGTACCTTTCCTGCTGCATGAAGTATAGTTTCTTCTAAATTTAGTTCTCTGTGCCCAGAGAACGTTAATTTACTTGTATATTTAAAAACTAACTGAGCTTTTTTAAACCTCAAAATTAGAGATCTCATTCATTTCCTTACTTTTTTATTNTTGTATATTTAAAAACTAACTGAGCTTTTTTAAACCTCAAAATTAGAGATCTCATTCATTTCCTTACTTTTTTATTTATATTAAAACAATTGTGTAACATAATTGTGGTTTGTTTGTTCAGTGATAGTCGAGGAAACGTCAGCGACACCTTTCAAAAGACTCCTCCATTGACTTAAATGGTGATTAGTCAATTATGCGTTCTTTTTATTTAAACCAATCCTTAAGGTTTATTTAAGTCGCGTTGAAGTTTGATGTTACGTTCATGTTAATAAACGACAAAACAAATAAGGTCTGAGTGAAATATTGAATTACTTAAATTATTTATGTGTACATGCCTGTTTCCCATAAGGAATATCTCCCGTGATCAGAGGTGCAATATGTAGGAAAAATATCTAAAGAAGCTTATTTATGTTTGAATTCATGTGCGTTTTACAGTATATACTATAATTACCATAAAATATGGTACAACCTATTTTTCTTTACAATATAACTGTTCAGGTAGAATGTACATTTTGTGGTTACTAGTATGTATTCGTGTTATTCGATCGCACAGTACATTTTACGCATTTGCAAGAAACGGTAACCGGGAATTACCCGAATACACCGGGTAGTGCTCGGGTATCCGGGTACNACATTTTACGCATTTGCAAGAAACGGTAACCGGGAATTACCCGAATACACCGGGTAGTGCTCGGGTATCCGGGTACTCGAATACCTGGGTATCACTAGGCCTTGTGCCTACTCCATGGCTAGGAGGTCTCCTGGAATGACGTAAAGTAATAGNTCGAATACCTGGGTATCACTAGGCCTTGTGCCTACTCCATGGCTAGGAGGTCTCCTGGAATGACGTAAAGTAATAGTCTAAGCAATAAATCCATTTTGTAAATTTTAAATATATTTTCGTCTGTTTCATACATTTGAATTTCGCATTTTTCAAATGTTTGCATGCGATGTGCTCTTCGATTGCTCTTCTCATATCGACGTCTAGTGTAGCCGAAGTCTTGCCGTACTATCGACGTTTCAAGCGAGATGTTGCGAAGGCACTCTCCCTGGCTCCGTTTTTCTTACAGTCAGTTACCTTCGTATGCCCAAATTTATCTGTATTACTATTTGCGTGACAATCTGTGGTAGGAAATAGCGCCAAGCAGCCTTAAGAAAGAGAGAGATAGACAGCTAGAGCCAGGGAATTCTGAAAAATAGCAATCCACTGGAGTATATCTGCATTTTATTTACGTTATGAATATCTGCCATTATTATGCCACTTACTCTGTATTATTTAACGATAATTAATGCAAAAGTTTAGCATTTTCACCACCAGAAATAAATTTTGTGAAAAAAATGATGATAGACAACTATATTTCTTAATCATATAGACCACATTCCTTGGCAATATGCTAATTAAAACACGTTTTGGATCTACAATTGAGGTGCATACTTCCGCTATGTCTTGCATGTACATACTCCTTACAAATATCTGGTAGGAGAGTGTAATTTAAGTCCCTATTATCACAACTTAGTCCATGGTAATGTCTCGTCACCAAATTATTGGCGGTTTTATATTTGCGTTGTGCCATATACGTTTCGAAGAGCAGTTTAACAACAAATTTTCCTGGTGTTGGCAAACATATCCATTATGCCCAATTCCTTAATTAAGAATGCAATACAAAGATTGGAAGCCTTGTAGGTTTACAAACATTTCTACTATACGACAGTCACATACACTCTCGGAATGAAGTTTGTTTTGTGTATAGTTAGGGCGTGTGCATGTGTGTTGGGTATAATGTTTTGGTATGCGATAATTTCAATATACGAAAAGATATAATTTTGTCTACTTACACCAAACCAGAAGTGACGCTATCGTTATGATTTTTTCTGTATCAATAATAGCGATACTTCTACTGCATAATAACATTCCTTGATCTGACATCACTTATTTTATGCTATGAATAACTCACCATTAGCAAAGTTGATGTCTAGTTTGGTATATATGCAGACCTTGCTAATTAGAAATATTTTTCAATTTTTTAATGTTACAATGATTGAAAATAGATCTGACTTTTTTCAGTCAGTTTTGATAATTAGTTTGAAGACATAATTATGTAATGTGGTTTCTCGTTTGAGAGACTTAACACTCTACTCCACATTTTCAAATTCTGTCAATGTTAGCAAAGAGTCTTGGCTCCAGAATTACTCATCATTATCTCAATCTTTACCTTTTACCTTGCATTTCAGTAATATATTTCATTCACGGGTGTTTACTTCTTTACATAGCATAATCAACTTGATTGAAGATAACGTGAACATTAGACCTTTCTTATTATTATCAGTGTCATAAATAGCATTTAGATGCACGTTGCTAACAAGAATTTCTAACTCCAGTGTGGCATTAACAATACTATGTTTATAGTCATCGTCGAAAACCAGTCGCATTCAAAGAGGGATCACCGCCTCGTATTTGCCACCTGAGTTTATTAGTAATATATAATTGGTTCGCTCACTGCGGAAAAGGGTTAACACAAAACATTCAAAGGACTGAGACAACCAGGTAAATTCCATTGTTATATCCCATTCTATATTCTGCTGAAAACAGTGACCCTAAAACCACGTGCGGTTGTCTGTACCTTGTTGTTTAAATTATTGAAATATATTTGGTACAACTGCGTTATGCAAAAAATTACCATGGGGGTTGTTACTTTCTGTTGAATAGTCTTACTTATATATTGCCTTGTTTGGAGGTACTAAAGTGCAGGGTGATATAAATAGCTTCTCAGTGGTTCCACATGTTGAAACGGAATATTGTACGTAGAACGCAGACCTGATGATACACTAGAGACAAATTGTATTATTGTATTAGTAGCTGTAGATATAACTACATTAATATATGTTGTAAAATGGTATTTCCCCTTTTTACAATGACATATAGTTATGTATTTATTTATTTCATTTATTTTCGTATATGAACTATTCTATTAGGTGATCCAATACACCAATAATGGGGATTGTATAATCGAATAGAACACGTGACACAATCGCTTCTATTCTGAACAAAGAAAGCTACAGAAAAACTTCATTTTTAATGAGAAAAAAAATATTAATCACCGAAATTTGGGACCAAATTTGAAGTGATAATGCATGAGTATAAGTAGTGAATATTGTCAATTAACTTCTCCTCCTCAATTGTTTATAGGAGTTCAACTTTGGCTGATTTTTTTTTCAATTTCATTGATATATCGCTTGGTTCCTTTCTACAGAACGTAGTCCAATTATCGCTTTGATTGTAACCAACCGTACATTTCACACACATTTTAATCTTGTGTAGTTACTGAGAGATAATTCTCGAAGGTGGAAATAGTACCATCATCTCGAGATTGGACGAATTTCCCAACATTAAGAAGATATTATATTCTATAAATTAAATTAAGGAAGACATTATACATATGCAATTCCTTCAAAATAAGGGATAACTTCCGTCCAATATCTTTATGAGCATACCTCAAAATATTAAAGAGGATCCGACAGTAGGGTGTAAATATTGTGATTCTGAATTTGTGTACCTATCTCAGGAGGGAATATTTTTGAATTTATATGATCCTGCGCGATAAGGTTCGTAAATATGAGGTTTGTGTTTCGTTGTAGTATCCTCGCAACTTATAGGTTCGTGAACATTAATCATGTCGTCTATACTTGTAAACAATATTTCTTATACTTCACAAGGATATTTGTTACATCATGTTAAAAGCATGGTTTTCTTTCATGTATTTAAGCGTGAAATGGTTATGTCCACGTCTTTTTATATTTTATCATGTCGAATAGCTTGCCCACATGTCGAATTTTTAATAATCTATACCTTTGCTTACACTTTTAACATGTGTATTACGTTCACTACACATTTTTAACGTGTATATGGTCTTAAACTTCTTGGTTACAAATGTTTCTTATTATTTCCTTGTGATTTGACAATTTTATAATAACTTTTCTAATGCTACTACAGTTGCTGTTTGCATTAATTGATATTACAAATTTCGGAATATTTGTTGTACAACTTAGAAGAATAGTAATACTTTGAGAATAATTGCCTTTTATGTGTTTCTGAAAATCCTCTTACGCATAACACACTACTGGATAACCTACTGCATTTACAGTGTCTAGCAAATCATAAATGGAAATGTTATAACCTTGGTCAATGTTAGGTATTGACGCATTCTGCGTCCCTATACTTTATTCGTCAGAACACACGCTCTGGTGAAGCTCGCAGGCGGACGACCGACAATAAAGATTAAGGGTTAAAAGACATGCCGGAAGAGTGATGCCAGGAGGGCGCGACCGCGCCTCGAAGCTGCAAAGGCGTGCTACCAAAGGTTTCTGCACGTGCAACGGTTCCTGCACGTGCAGACGACATCCGGAGACAACGGAAGGCACCCGGGCGCGGACACAGCTGCATTTTGCAGCTGCCCAAGGGACACAGAGATCCCACCACCACCAGCGTCTGTCCCGGGCTTGTACCGCAATAAACCATGAGAGCTTTTAGCGAACATGCTAAGATATAGTGGCACGATATCCGGAGGCAGGAGAACCACACGTGCGCCGAACCAAGAGGGCACCCAAGAGTTCCTGCACGTGCAGAACGGAACAATTAACTTCCAGGCCAGAATCAAGGGGCGATGCCAGGCCGGCTGCAGACCACAGGAGCAGCGGCCACGTGTTTTACGACACAAGGGGACGACAAGCACCCCGGGCCACGTGCAGGGACGGGGCAAGTTGAATATGGTGATGGAGCCTACAAAACCACAAGAAGGAGGGAGGAATGGATCAGTCAGTCGTGGATCGAGCAGTCAGACAGTCAGTCGGGGGACCTGAAGANCACAAGAAGGAGGGAGGAATGGATCAGTCAGTCGTGGATCGAGCAGTCAGACAGTCAGTCGGGGGACCTGAAGAGAGGCGTCCGGGTCGGAGCCGGACGAAACCAGTGCGAGGATCGGGCAGTCAGTTGAGAGACGTCAACGAGTCAGTCAGTCGCAGTCAGTCGCGGATCGAGCAGTCAGGCAGTCAGTTGGGGGTCTGAAGTGAGGCGTCCGGATCGAGAATGCATCACTGTATCGACCTCAGTCGGAGGCCGTCAAGCGGGACGTGCGGACGGAAGAATCCGAGAAAAGTCAGTCCAACTTCGTTAAACAAAGAGTGCTGAGTGGACCCGTGAGGAGGGGTTCCAAGAGCAGGCGTTGGGACGCCCCACCAAGAGTCAGACTAGTTCCAAGTCGCCAGCCGAGGGAAGACAGCGCCGCAGTGTCAGATAAGTAGTTCTACACCAGGTGTGAAGAATCCTGCCCCCCCCCCCACATCGCCAATCACAGCATCAAACCATATCTAGCCTACATAGAAAAAGGGGAGGGGAGTTTGTCTCATGAGTTCATGTACCAGTTAACCTGTTCAAGCAACAATAAAACTCGGTTATGTGAACTCGCAAATAAAGTGTAATTTATTAGTAAATTGGACCTAGAGACAACAGTGTCGACGTATTCCTACGCCCTATCACTGAGGGCTAGCATTAAGTGCTGGCGCCTCACGCCGCAGAGCAGATTAAATACCTACTTCTAAACTTCAGCATTTGGCAGGTATCAATTTTGGCGCCCAACTAAGGGGCACGCTGAAGTATGTATAGATGGAAGCAAGGACAAACTGAAGCACCCGGGAGAAAAGGGATCTCGCCCGTGAGATAGCACATTTACGACTTCGAGGGGGTCATAAAATAAAAATTAAAATACAATAAACCCTCGTTGTGCCCAGTCCAGTACCGAAAATAGAACCGAGAAGGGAGCAGAGGAGGCAATAAACTAGACAAGAAATGGCAGGCGGCAGACGTGCGCAGAGTTTAGGAGGAAGGCGGAGAAGAATAGAAATCCCCAGTGGGTTACTAGGTCACCAGACGGTGAACGATAACGAGCCAGCCAGGCTAAACACAGACGTCAGGGAGGCTATGACAAAATACCCTGTAGCATCCAGCAATATTACTTTAAGGAGTCCCAATTAACGAGGGAGAAATTAGCGAATGGGAGAGGAAACGCGGAGCGTATGCCAGGCGCGGGCAGGAGGATGTGCCAGGAACAGGCATGAGGACGTATTAGCGAAGTTAGGTTACTTTCACTGGATGGTGGGAGTGACGTGGTGTCAGGCAGACAGGTAATTTCCATGCCGACGAACAACGAGAAAAACAAAGCATAAATTAGCGAACGGGAGCGGAAATGTGGAGCGGATGCCAGTAGCGGACAGGAGGACGTGCTAGGAACGGGCAAGAGGACATATTAGCGGAGAGTGGTCACTTTCACTGGATGGTGGGAGTGATGTGGTGTCAGGCAGNAGGAACGGGCAAGAGGACATATTAGCGGAGAGTGGTCACTTTCACTGGATGGTGGGAGTGATGTGGTGTCAGGCAGACAGGTAATTACCATGCCGACGAACGACGAGAAAAACGAAGCATAAATTAGCGAACGGGAGCGGAAACGTGGAGCAGATGCCAGTAGCGNATGCCGACGAACGACGAGAAAAACGAAGCATAAATTAGCGAACGGGAGCGGAAACGTGGAGCAGATGCCAGTAGCGGGCAGGAGGACGTGCCAGGAATGGGCATGAGGACGTATTAGCGGAGAGTGGTCACTTTCACTGGATGGTGGGAGTGATGTGGTGTCAGGCAGGACAGGACAAATACCGCANGTATTAGCGGAGAGTGGTCACTTTCACTGGATGGTGGGAGTGATGTGGTGTCAGGCAGGACAGGACAAATACCGCACCGACGAATTAAAGTAGGAAAAAGTAAGTACTAATTCCCTCCTACCCCTTATCCCTCACTTTCCGAACAAGTATACCAGTATTTCCGCCCGCCATAAGTCCGCTCGGAGTGAGCGACAGAGAAAATTGCAGGAAAATAGTGCACTGTATGGTACAGAGACTGCGAGATAAGGGTAAACGCAAGATGCCAAAACAAACCCAGTAATATCGCGCAGTCGGTGCCCGAAGATAAACAAAATTACAGTAACCGGAGCGCCAGGGAAATATTCCCTGGATGGGAATAGTGACATTTTCCGAACAAGCATACCAGTATTTCCACCCGCCATAAGACCGCTCGGAGGAGCANTCGGTGCCCGAAGATAAACAAAATTACAGTAACCGGAGCGCCAGGGAAATATTCCCTGGATGGGAATAGTGACATTTTCCGAACAAGCATACCAGTATTTCCACCCGCCATAAGACCGCTCGGAGGAGCAGCAGAGAAAAGGCAGGAAAATAGTTCACTGTATGGTACAGAGACTGCGAGATAAGGGTAACAGCGAGCTGCCAAATAAACCCAGTAAGATCGCGCAGTCGGTGCTCGAAGATAAACAAACACGAGCGAGTGCGCACGGGAGTTTAAAAGGCGACTTCAGCGCCGCGAAACCTAGTATGCACGGGAATACCCATGTGAAGCGGACGACGAGAAGCTTGACGTGACGCGAACGAAGGATGAAGGAGGCCGAAACTCTTGCGCGCGCGGGAATAGAAGGCGAAGAGAGGCAAGCGAAGAGAAATGCTAGAAACGGCCGTCCAGCACGCGCGGGGATAGATGTGGGAGGCAATGACGCGAGAGGAAGCGGCCGCGGAGAAAATGAAGAAGGAAGAAAGTGGACTGCATCGGCAAAGAGTCGATCCCAGACAACTTCAGCGAGGCGAGGCGGTACCATGCAGACCCAACCAATCGGCGGGACGAGACAGCAGCCTGCAGACGTTAACTGAACGAGTAATGGATGGGGGGGACCTTCCCCCTCCCCAACAAGCAGGCGGTCCAAACCCACATTGCGGGGAGTCCAGCCGGCTGAAAGTAAACAACCGACGGGACTTCTCCAGGCCCCGCCTATTCCAGGGGCCGTGAAGGCGGTCAGCACCAGGTAAAGTGTCAACCACACTACACCGCCCCCTCTTCATAGAGAAACAAATGTGAGACAGCGCAGAAGAAGATATTTTGTTTAGCGAGTGAACCGCAAGCGCGAAGTGTGGAGAGGCCTTCAGCCAACTTATCAAGTCAAAGTTGTAGTGTAATTATATGTTCAAACATGCACAGTGAAAACCACGAAAGTCCACAACAAAAGTGGCAGGACATCTGTCTCATTGTACCTGAGCTAAATTCATCAGTAGCACTGTTGGCCAGTTACTGATTGTTTGCACTTGTGTGTCCCCAATTAATAGATGTTCACCGATGTTTGTATTTTGTTTACTTTTTGTTTACCATTGTAAAGCATTGTTTACGAGTAGTGTTTACCAGTTTTCTCACTAGGTTGGAGAGTTGTTTACCGATGTTTACTTGTGTTTTCCATTGGTAAGTTATGTGTAGAAAATGGGCGAATGTTAAAGTTATATATACAACAATGTTTAGAGGAGAAAAGTTACAGGTTTTTGTGCGCAATAACCTTAATAATTTTTAATTACCGAAGTTTGGTTATGGTGCGTTAAAGTTTGTTGGTTCGTGACACAAGGAAAATTCTGAGAATTAATATATAAAGAGTGTACTTTCTTTTGATGATTGTAATTTTCATTTACCAGTTACTGGAGGTATGTAGTATTTAAAGTGTTACTGGAAAAAAAAAAAAGCTGTTTGCTAAATATAGGGTAGAGAACCATAGTTGAGTTAGTTAATTTCTCAATTGTCATGGCTTATGACGTTGGCTGTAATTTTATAATACGTTTTTGTTGTATGAGTGGGCCGCTTGTGACGAATATATTTTGCGTAACGACGCTGAGGGCGAGAATCATGGTTTTAAATCAGGCGTTTTATATTGTTTTAAAGTATTACTACTGAAAAAAGTCCATAGGTCAGTAAGCATCGCTTGAAAAACGAGTAAGAATTAGTAATTTTTAATATACGAGGTTAAAGGCCCGGGAGTGGCCGAAGCTCCAGCCAATGGCTAGGCTTCCACCGCGCACAAGATGGCCGAGCGGGCGTGTGGGACGTGAGATGCATTGTGATTACAGGTACTGTGTCGGGAAAATGAAATGTTTTATTTCAATGGCGCGAGTTGGGTAGAACAAAAGGTTATGTTATGTAAAAGGTCCAAGATAAGTTAGATTATTTTTAAGTGACCCATTTATAGGTTAACCGGTGATTTTAAAGTTCTGAAATAAAAATTTTNATAAGTTAGATTATTTTTAAGTGACCCATTTATAGGTTAACCGGTGATTTTAAAGTTCTGAAATAAAAATTTTTTTTGGAGAATTTCTACAAGTGAAAAAAAATTTGTACGGTCTTTTGGAATCTTTGGCTTAGAGTTTTAATAAGAAATTCTTAAGGTATGTAGTGATTTTATGCGGTAAAGTGGCAGTGCCACAGTAATTAAAATACGATTAAATTCGGGTGATTTTAGCTCGTCAGAGTTGGTGTTATGTTTAACAAGGGTTAGTGTGTAAGGTGAAATTCGAGAGTTAAGCTGCCAGCCGAGATAGGAATATGAGTTTTTTTTTACCGCCAGAGTTAGAGTGAGTATAAGACCGCCAGGAAGTTGGTTTTGAGAGGCCTACCTGCCCTCATAAACAACGTGTGTTCACGTCACGGCCAGGGCCATGAATGGTGGTGTTGTTAATCACGAGAAATGCGCAATTATGTACCAGTCGTTTACCGGTAGGTTTGAGAGGGGTTATTATTGTTTACCGATGTTTCACTTCATCAGTCTCATTATGTAGCAAAGGTTATTTATTGTTTACCGATGTTTCACTTGTTGTTTACCGTTGGCAAGTTACGTGGTTAAAAAGGTGTAACTATGTATTAGAATTCGAGATTTAGAGCCTCAGCCATTGTAAGTTGCTTCTTTCGGGTACGAGTCACGAGTCACAAGGTCGGAGGAGAAAACGATGTGTTTTTTTTCGTGTTGAAGGGCCGACCAGTCCCATAAACAAAGTGTGTTTATTTTTGCAGCGAGGGTCAGTGTTGCTTACGCTCGTGTGGAGCGGCAGAGAGGCTCATAAGATAACCGGGTTTTTTGTTCCTCAGTAGTAAGAGAAGCTTGCTCGCATAACCTGTTGCCAACTGTTCAGTAAAAATTTACCCTGGCCTGGACCGGCCTGGTAGTGTGGCAGAACAGAGTGTGTAATGAACGAGTGTAATTAATTGTAAGGATGCAAGAGGAGTGTGCAATGTGACCAGGGTATATTTTGTTTGTACTTTTTGTCAATTTTCAAAGTGTCAGACAACCCCCCNTTTCGGGTACGAGTCACGAGTCACAAGGTCGGAGGAGAAAACGATGTGTTTTTTTTCGTGTTGAAGGGCCGACCAGTCCCATAAACAAAGTGTGTTTATTTTTGCAGCGAGGGTCAGTGTTGCTTANACATAGAATTAGAGCAGGTAGAAGCTCGGTCCCCAGGGTTGCGGGCCTGCGATGTTCTTAAATTGTAGGAGGGTGTGCCCCTCACAAACTGGTTTGCGACGCAGAAGCCCTAACTTTCCTTCAGACGCACTGCCAGTGCTACTCAACAGAGTACGGAGGAGGACCTCCCCTCTCCGCCCCTAACAAGGTTAGAAGGAGAAGACCGCCCCAGCCGTTTTAGCTGCCTCCCGGCAACGCAAGAGCAGCGCCGCACGCGCGCACAGAACCGCGGTTAGCCCAGAGGACAACCATAAGAGTNCCTAACAAGGTTAGAAGGAGAAGACCGCCCCAGCCGTTTTAGCTGCCTCCCGGCAACGCAAGAGCAGCGCCGCACGCGCGCACAGAACCGCGGTTAGCCCAGAGGACAACCATAAGAGTAAGAAATGCAAGAGCGTGCACTGACGAAGAGAGCGGTGGGGAGTTGACGCATTCTGCGTCCCTATATTTTATTCGTCAGAACACATGCTCTGGCGAAGCTTGCAGGCGGACGACCGACAATAAAGATTAAGGGTTAACGGACATGCCGGAAGAGTGACGCCAGGAGGACGCGACCATGAATCGCAGCTACAAAGGCGTGCTACCAAAGGTTTCTGCACGTGCAATGGTTCCTGCAGATGCAGACGACATCCAGAGACAATGGAAGGCACCCGGGCGCGGACACAGCTGCATTTTGCAGCTGCCCAAGGGACACAGAGATCCCACCACCATCAGCACCTGTCCCAGGCTTGTACCACAATAAACCATGAGAGCTTTTAGCGGGCGTGCTGGGATATAGGGGCACGATATCCGGAGGCAGGAGAACCACACGTGCGCCGAACCAAGACGGCACCCAAGAGTTCCTGCACATGCAGAACGGAACAATTAACTTCCAGGCCAGAATCAAGGGGCGATGCCAAGCCGGCTGCAGACTACAGGAGCAGCCGCCACGTGTTTTACGACACAGGGGGACGACAAGCACCCCGGGCCACGTGCAGAGACGGGGCAAGTTGAATATGGTGATGGAGCCTACAAAACCACAAGAAGGAGGGAGGAACAGATCAGTCAGTCATGGATCGAGCAGTCAGGCAGTCAGTCGGGGGACCTGAAGCGAGGCGTCCGGGTCGGAGCCGGACGAAACCAGTGCGAGGATCGGGCAGTCAGTTGAGAGACGTCAACGAGTCAGTCAGTCGGAGTCAGTCGAGGATCGAGCAGTCAGGCAGTCAGTTGGGGGTCTGAAGTGAGGCGTCCGGATCGAGAATGCATCACGACATCGACCTCAGTCGGAGGCCGTCAAGCGGGACGTGCGGCGGGAAGAATCCGAGAAAAGTCAGTCAGACTTCGTCAAACGAAGAGTGCTGAGTGGACCCGTGAGGAGGGGTTCCGAGAGCAGGCGTCGTGACGCCCCACCAAGAGTCAGACTAGTTCCAAGTCGCCAGCCGAGGGAAGACAGTGCCGCAGTGTCAGATAAGTAGTTCTACACCAGGTGTGAAGAATCNTCAAGCAACAATAAAACTCTATTATGTGAACTCGCAAATAAAGTGTAATTTATTAGTAAATTGGACCTAGAGACAACAGTGTCGACGTATTCCTACGCCCTATCACTAACGGCTAGCATTAAGTGCTGGCGCCTCACGCCGCAGAGCAGATTCAATACCTACTTCCAAACTTTAGCATTTGGCAGNCGGCTAGCATTAAGTGCTGGCGCCTCACGCCGCAGAGCAGATTCAATACCTACTTCCAAACTTTAGCATTTGGCAGGTATCAGTATTAAAAAATAATAAATTGAATTTTCTATAGATATAAACTTATATATAACTCTTTCACTTATCATTCTACTTAAAATCATCTCTCATAACTTAAGATAAGGATCGTTAAAAATACAGCAGGTAGACAGAATATCTGTTTGTAACAAACATGGTTTCACTTACAAAAATCAACCTACCATTTTGGCTTAACCTTCATCATTATATCTTTCAGTGCAGCATTTTATCTGCTTGTCAAATGGCCGTGTCAAGTGGTTTATACTGCGTGTTAACACAATAAGCCACATTATGNGCAGCATTTTATCTGCTTGTCAAATGGCCGTGTCAAGTGGTTTATACTGCGTGTTAACACAATAAGCCACATTATGTTTTGATTATGATACTAAAGTCGTAGTAAAACGTAATGCAGTGTAGACCACATGCTGCCATTGTACTGTTCTATCCTGGTTGAGAATGGGGATGTCTGACGCGCGCTTAGGCGCACTACACGTGGTAATGTTGCTTGACTTAACTCTATAACAGTTTTAAACACTTTACGTTGTCTCTAGTGAGATTCTTCCAATATTTGTTAGGTGTAGTGTGCATTTTGTATGACTGATCTGCCCTCCAAATACATTTCGCCTTATTTTTCATCCCGCTGGCCCCAATTAAACCGACCAATTTTCTTACAACGTAAAAAGATAAATTTTATACAAACAACCTTTCACATAAAAATATGTTTTGTCTTATATAATACATTTAAATAAACTCTTCAATTGTAAAAGGATTCAAACAATGTCCATGAAAAAATCGCATAACATACATTCATAGCAAAAACATTCTTCTTCGCCTTTGGAATCCGCTATCAACGAATAAATGCAATGTGTATGAGTAGGATACTTACTTACGACCGTCCGTAGTGCGTTTCACATTTTCGCCAAAATATTTAGGAAATAAGAGATTAATTGTTACTGTGTCACTGAAACACCGAACGCACTGATGATGACAGCAAGGAATATACTAAGTGATTCAAAATTACGTGGCTAGCGTCGACTGTGTGTCAAGACATTTCTATGGCGGCCCGCTTAACATAGCAAACCAGTGGTGATTTGACGTTACTCACCTGTCTCAAAGGAGAGCGTGTTGGCAACTGTTGCTGGCTTCAACGGAGAGGGTAGCTCCTCTCTCTACGTCGTCAACCACCAAGACACGAGTGCTGTGTGGTCGTCAAGGAGATGCCTTAACCCTTCGTGATGTCAGAAAAACTTTGCATTTGATAGNAAGACACGAGTGCTGTGTGGTCGTCAAGGAGATGCCTTAACCCTTCGTGATGTCAGAAAAACTTTGCATTTGATAGTAGGAAAAGAAGTCCATCCTTCTGATAAATTCTTAAATGCGCTGGGGGTTAGACTTGAATGAGTGTACCGGACTATTTANGAAAAGAAGTCCATCCTTCTGATAAATTCTTAAATGCGCTGGGGGTTAGACTTGAATGAGTGTACCGGACTATTTACAGCGGATGCTTATTGCTGCACTGCTGGATGATGAAAACTTGGGGAGAGGTGAGGAGAGCAAGTATTTGCTCACTACTCAGGCATTCACGGAGTTATGTAAACTTTTTACATTATTTTGATCACTAATTCTCATGGGAAGATTATTGTCAGAAGTGTATGTGTGTGCGTGCTTTCGAGCACGTGCGTTCGTGCGTGTGTGTGTATATCCTTTCAAATATTATAATTGCGAAAGTGTGTTTGTATGTTGGTTTATCCTTCTTTCAAGACACAACGGAGGAACGAATCGAAGCGATTTTTTGTACACAGTATGAACCTACCAGCTCTTCACTGCATCCGATGAAACATAGTGCTCAAAATAACTCATTCCTTGGGGAAATGCTTTTTGGAAAATTAAAAATTACACAAACGGAATAACAATATAACGTCGGAACCGAACAACAGATCGACGTAATGTCTTGCACAGAAATAAACTGAAGAGCCAAAAAATCTGGTACACCTGCTTAATATCGTGTAGGACCACCTAGACCTAGCAAGCAAAATGCTGCAAGACGACGTGTCATGGACTCGACTAATGTGTGAAAGTATGCAGGAGGCAATTCACACCATGAATACTGCAGGGCAGTCCACAAATCGTTAGACGCGGTTAAACTCTTTCCATTGCATGTCTGTCACGTTTAATGATTCTCGTCAGCCGTCGTTTGTCCCGTTCTTTCACGATCTTTTTCCTGTCGCAGCAATGTCGAAGATGTGATGTTTTACTGGAAAGGGCTATAAGTGCCATGTGAGCACTTAACCAGCATGCGCTTGTAAAAAATGTTATCACTACCTCGGAGATGCTATGTCCCATCTCTCTTGCGCTGACTATAAAACCACGGTCAAACTCTCTTAAATCTTGATAACCTGCTATTGTAGAAGCAGTAACTGATTTAGCTGCCGACCGCGTAGCGTTACTCTGATTGGTTTCATACCTCTGTTATTGGTATACGCACTCCTATACCAGTTTTTTGGCTCTTCAGTGTAGTTGGAGGTCTGAAAGGTGATATTGGTTACTCTTTATAGCGAGAAAATATATCCAAAAGTTTACTCAATATGTAGTGTCCTTTAATAATTCTATGTTTCTTATGTAACAGATGCCGAGGGCTTTGTGTCACTAACAGGGAATTTTATTAATTTGGCGCAGAGTGATACGGAACTGATTGCTAGCGTATACCCTGATCTACAAAGAAATATAAATGACGACAAGTTGCTATGTAATTAAGCGATTCTAGCACCAAACATAATATTCTTAATAAATTTAATACTAACAATTTGAAAGAGGTACAAGGAGAAACAACNGCGATTCTAGCACCAAACATAATATTCTTAATAAATTTAATACTAACAATTTGAAAGAGGTACAAGGAGAAACAACGGAGTATTTGTCAGTAGACACAGTCATGGACACAGAACAGAGCACTTCATATCCTGTAGATTTCCTGAATTCTCTAGATTTGTCTGGTGTGCCCTCAAACAAGATCCAATAAAAATTAGGTGTTCCGGTCATGCTTATACGAGTTTAGATGCACCGTGATTATGAAACGGGATGAGGCTTAACGTCACACAACTTGGGTGGAACATAATTGGTGCAACTATTCTGACAGGAGTAGGAAAGGGCGAGAACGTATTCATCCTGGGATCCCTATAATCCCCACAGACCTCTCGTCCCAATTAAATCCGCTGCAATTTCTTGTCAAGCTTAGTTTTGCTATTGCAATAAACAAAGCGCAAGAGCAAACATTACAGGTAGCGGGGGTGCACCTGGAAAAACCGTGCTTCTTTCATCTCATGGCCCGCTCTATGTCGCATGTTCGCGTGTGCCCAATGCCCAAAATCTCTACATCTTAGCGCCAGATGGAAAGACTTACAACATCGTGTACAGTAGCGTTCTAAAATAGTGATATTCTGTGTTTATGCTCAGTGTCTGTCTACTAACAAATAACGTTATTTCTCCCTATCAGTTTGTTACTATAACCACGCGAGCGAAGCCGCAAGTAAAAGATTGTGTGTGTGTATAAACATATATAAACACATACACCAGCCGGCATATATTTTTGTATGGTAACGTTTAAAGCTCTAAACAACTGTTTTAAAAAAGATGAAATGTTTATATAGTGTTATAATATTTTGGCATTTACAAATATTATCTACATTGTGGAATTTAAAAGTCTTATTTATTTTGTATAAAAAAAAATAAAATGTTCTAAAATATATATTAAAAGCATGCGTTTTATTATGTTATTTCACTTTTTACAATATCCTTAACTACTTTGGCAACATAAGAATATTAGTTGATAAGCTAATTATTTCTGTGAGTGAGTTTTGGGAGCAATGTAGATATGCTGTCATGCTTATAAACGCATATATAACTTTAAATCAAAAACTTATATTTACGTTTCCTATATGGTTTTGTAAGGAATGGAGAGAATGGTAATCATAGTCATCTAGTCATCGTCATGTGGTGACTGGTTTCCTTCATGTACTTCTTAGGATATTATCACACCATCATGTATGACAGGTGAAATTTGCTCCATCCTTCTTCCATGATTTCAGCAAATTTTGTTTTGCGAGAATTGTAAATTATTCTGGATTTTCAATTTTGCCCATATTGTTTCTACACTCGTCAAAATTATTTCATTCTGGTTCTTTGTCCACCACAAAATCTACCATCTCACAAATGATACACGGAGAAGCATTTTTTTCCGACGCCAAAGTTAAAGTTACTGATGGCGAGTCCATTGAAGTGTTACAGGCATTATTGCGGGGTTTGGGGATGAAATANACGCCAAAGTTAAAGTTACTGATGGCGAGTCCATTGAAGTGTTACAGGCATTATTGCGGGGTTTGGGGATGAAATAAGGCGCTATGCAGTTCAAAGAAATACGGCAAAATATTCCGAATTTCAATGTCAAGAAGTCTGTACCTGCTACATTAACTAGACCTATTCCGTGTATCCAGTGACAGTTTGAAAGAAGTAGTCGATTTTCTTATAGAGTTGTCTTTACTTATCGCNTAGACCTATTCCGTGTATCCAGTGACAGTTTGAAAGAAGTAGTCGATTTTCTTATAGAGTTGTCTTTACTTATCGCTTCTAAGGGGTTTGAATCACTCTCAGTAGTAGGGTAATGTCGGTTCAGGCACATGCGTCATGTATCAAGATCCAAGATCCGTCCGCCATCTTGAATGAGGTCACGCATATTTATTTTTTTCACTTAAAAATCACCCCACCCCCCATAAATCGACCAATTTTCCCTAACATTTTCCCTTTTTCTATTNTTATTTTTTTCACTTAAAAATCACCCCACCCCCCATAAATCGACCAATTTTCCCTAACATTTTCCCTTTTTCTATTAAAATTTCCATAATTTCTCTCACCTTTTCAATTTTTCCCTTGAGTTTTCCCGTTTTCCCTAAAAAAAAAAAGTCCATGCTCCATAATATGCAATAGTGAGTTTTCGAAAGGTATCTTTTCAGCCATTTGAAATGTTGGGGGGGTTCGCTTATTACTTTCAGGTCTCCAACCCTTCACCTTACAATTGACCAAACTCACTGCACCACCTTCCCACACCAAACAGTAGAAATTATTATAAAAAAAAATCCAGGAAGTCGAATAACATATAAAATTACCCTATGCTACACCTTGCTCCCCACCATCCCACACTGCACCCCCTTCCCCAACACCCTCTTGAAATTATTATACAAATTAGCAAAAAAATAAAAAATAAAATAAAAATCGAAAAACATATAACATAAGACACCCTTTAGTTGCTCACCTCTCCACCACTATCCACTCACCAACTCTCCTACCCATCAACTGACAATTTTTATAAAATAAAAATATCNTGCTCACCTCTCCACCACTATCCACTCACCAACTCTCCTACCCATCAACTGACAATTTTTATAAAATAAAAATATCAGAACAATTCCTAAAAATTGAAGAACATATATGGTTAACCTTGCTCTTACGCGACCATCCTAATAAACCACTCACTCCTTTATCTAAACCAACCCAGTCACAACAATTCGAGAATGNTTGCTCTTACGCGACCATCCTAATAAACCACTCACTCCTTTATCTAAACCAACCCAGTCACAACAATTCGAGAATGATCGCAAAAAAAAAAACGAAAAATGTATTCTAAATATTTAAGATCATATCACGTTAGCCTCACACTCATCCCCCCACACTCAACTCATCCCCTCTCTTCCACCGGAATAACAATTATTTTGAAAACAAGAAAAATCGCAAAAAATATATTTAAAAAATCAAATAACGNCCACTCACCAACTCTCCTACCCATCAACTGACAATTTTTATAAAATAAAAATATCGGAACAATTCCTAAAAATTGAAGAACATATATGGTTAACCATGCTCTTACGCGACCATCCTAATAAACCACTCACTCCTTTATCTAAACCAACCCAGTCACAACAATTCGAGAATGATCGCAAAAAAAAAAACGAAAAATTTATTCTAAATATTTAAGATCATATCACGTTAGCCTCACACTCATCCCCCCACACTCAACTCATCCCCTCTCTTCCACCGGAATAATAATTATTTTGAAAACAGGAAAAATCGCAAAAACTATATTTAAAAAATCAAATAACGTATAGCATCAGACACCCTTCCACTATTCACCCCTGCAGCAGCGCCCTCATTCCACAACATCTAACCATCATGAAAAGCATGGACCGACCTCTTCACCCTGTCCCTTGCCCGGCACTGTTTCTCACACCGCTCTCTCGGGTCAGGCAGCTGGCCGGCCTTGTCATAACAAATCATTTTACTAGTCTGTATAGCCTTTAACCAGATTTTATTAAAATAAAAATTATTGAAATTAATTTTATCTCATTTATTGTTTTAAGAATGTCGAAATATTAAAAATAATACAGTTAATCTATCGAAAATGAGGTTTTCATGCAAGATCAGTTTATAACATTAGAATTATTAAATTTCCCATTTTACAATGTCATCCGGTAACATTAAAAGAAAGAAAAAACTCCCTTGGAGTGACATACTTGAACCCACANATAGTAAAATGATCAGACATATCGGAAATTGGTGATTTTATTAAAATAAAAATTATTGAAATTAATTTTATCTCATCTACTGTTTTAAGAATGTCGAAATATTAAAAATAATACAGTTAATCTATCGAAAATGAGGTTTTCATGCAAGATCAGTTTATAACATTAGAATTATTAAATTTCCCATTTTACAATGTCATCCGGTAACATTAAAACAAAGAAAAAACTCCCTTGGAGTGACTATGAACTTGGGTGTTGGAAAGCTTATCCTCAGCCCAACAGATTCCACTGAGCGACTTAAGCAACAAACTGATTAATTTTCTTAAATATGCTATAATAGTTATCAAACCAAAAGCCTNTAACCACTGAGCGACTTAAGCAACAAACTGATTAATTTTCTTAAATATGCTATAATAGTTATCAAACCAAAAGCCTGCTTTTCCTCGTACAATAACACTAATGTATTAAACATTTTGTCAAATTATTTATATAAATTTTTTCTATTAAAGTTTTAACGTCTCATGACTACAACTAATGGAGCGTTTTTCTGTTTAAATTCATCGTATTTACTATTTTAAAAACGTTTTACAGGCAAACGCCGGGGAGAATTAGTATACACGGTTACAAGTGTAACTTAGTTTTTAAATATTATTTTTCAATAATTATGTAGCACACCACATTTTTTTCGAAAGCTAATATGTACAGGTATTCATGTCGGCGAATATAATTTGCGAACACTTTAGAGGAAAGCTCGTTAAATGCAGTTTGCAGGTATCGTTTCCAGCTTTAGGTATGTATGTATTATGCACACATTTCGGGAAATATTGGTATGTTTAATAGAATATTTTAAAAAATATTAGCATTTAAGCCTTTTTTTTAACGAAGATAGTTTAAAAAGGATTGGTTACGATATGGGGTTTAAAAAAATATATTTTTTTAAATCTATTAAAATAAATGTTTACAAAAAACTTAAATATATGTTTGTTGGTTCATGCACAGGTCATAACATCAGCTNCCCTTTATAACCATACAAATTATCTTAATTTTAAAAAATATTAGCATTTAAGCCTTTTTTTAACGCAGATAGTTTAAAAAGGATTGGTTACGATATGGGATTTAAAAAAATATATTTTTTTTAATCTATTAAAATAAATGTTTACAAAAAACTTAAATATATGTTTGTTGGTTCATGCACAGGTCATAACATCAGCTACAGATTCCTCACATGTGCACAGGTGAGACTGTATCCCCCTAATATTGACTCTACCCAGAACTTAACATACCCAATATTAACTGTAACCAATAATGACTGCCCAAGAATGACTCTGCTCAAGAGTAACTCAACCAAAGACCAACTTGGCAAGTTAGTATGAGACTTTGGTATGGTTACCTGTGGATGAAATGTTTTGCGCAGATATTGTGCGATGAGGTTAGCTACGGGACTCTCAGAGACTTTTTTTGAGATTGATCATCACTGATTGTTATTATTGGTGGTTGGTAAGGCAGAAGTCTCTCTTGGGAGGTGGCATTCTCGGGGGGAGTCAATCATATGTTGAGTTAGTCTTGGGGTAGAATTATATTTCAGTGGAGTTAGACTAGTGTAGAGTTAGACTTGGGTAGGTTGGGTAGAGTCAAACTTAGGTTTAGTCAGTATAGGGTTGTGTTGTTCTAGATTGAGTTAGTATTGGGTTGAGTTAGCCTTAGGTGGGGTTAGTCTTAGGTATAATCAATATTAAGTGCAGTTATTCTCCTGTGTGTACATGTATGGACTCTGTAGCTGATATGTGTAAGTATATGAGCTGTGCATAAATGAACATGATTATTTTTTGAGTGATTTTGTAGAAATATATTTTAATGAATTAAGAAAAACAAAACTAATATTTTTTAACACTATATCGTAAATTTCTTGTTATAAACTGACTTCGTTGAAAAACAGTTTAATGCAAACATTTTTATATTAATTTAGGTAATATCTATGGTTAGGCCATTTACATACGTAAATGCATACATACCTAATGCTAGATATGATACGTGCAAACTGAATTTCACGAGCCTTCTTCCCAAGTGTTCGCATATTATTTTCAGCAATATAAAAGCTTGTACATATTCGCTTGCCTACGAACTGACTTGCAAAAGAATGTGGTCTGCTAAATAATTATTAAAAAATAATGTATAAAAACATTTAATATGTGCATAGGCACATATGATATATATCAAGACTGAAATAATTAAATACTGTTTATACATTTGAATGAAAAAGGTTTTTAAAATGTTAATATGATAATGTTAAGCTGAAAAGCTCTTNACTGTTAATATGATAATTTCAAGCTGAAAAGCTCTTCATTAAATGTGGTTGTGAGATGTATATGCTTTGATATAAAGAAAATATAAAATTAACAAAAACTGTTTAACACACTAATGTAAATGCACGAGAGAATGCAGTCTCTTCGTTTGGGGACTATTGTAGAAGATTTAAGAAATATTTCAGATTATTACTTAAGAAGCTCAGTGGTTGGAGCACTCTACTCTGATTCGATAGGTTGTCTGTTGAAATATGTCATGCCATTGGAATTTTCTTTTCTTAAAATTAACCAGCTTTCATGGGAAAATATGAAATTTACATAATTTTTATTTTTAACCGATATTGCATTAAATATTCTTTTTTGATACATTTATCTGTATTTTTAAAAAATATTTTGACATTTTTCAAACATTTTATCCAGCTTCCCGACCCACGAGAGCGGTGTGGGAAGCATTGCCGGTCATGGGCAAGAAAGAAGGTGTCGTTATATTCTTCTTATGAAGGTAAGACGTCATGGAATGAGGGTGGGGCTGAAGGATGCAGCAGTGGAAGAGAGTCTAAATTTACATGTACCTTAATTTTTTAGAATATTGTGTGACTTATCGATTTTATAATATTTTTCAGGGGGTANTTGGTTAGGATAGTGGGTGGTTGGTTAGGATAGTTGGCAGATAGTTAGGATTGTGGGTGGTTGGTAAGGATGGTGAGAGTTTGGTTAGGGTAGTGGGTGGTTGGTTAGGATGGTGGGTGGTGGTTAAGATGGTGGGTGGTTGGTTAGGATAGAGGGCAGATAGTTAGGATGGTGGGTGGTTGGTAAGGATGGTAAGAGTTTGGTTAGGATAGTGGGTGGTTGGTTAGGATAGTTGGCAGATAGTTAGGATTGTGGGTGGTTGGTAAGGATGGTGAGAGTTTGGTTAGGGTAGTAGGTGGTTGGTTAGGTTGGTGGGTGGTGGTTAAGATGGTGGGGTGTTGCTTAGGTTAGTGGAATGTTGGTCAGGATGGTGGGTGGTTTATTAGGTAGGTGAGTGGTTGGTTAGGATGGTGAGTGGTTGGTTCGGATGGTTGTTGGTTAGGATGGTNGGGTGGTTTATTAGGTAGGTGAGTGGTTGGTTAGGATGGTGAGTGGTTGGTTCGGATGGTTGTTGGTTAGGATGGTTGTTGGTTAGGATGGTGGGTGTTTGGTTAGGATGGTGATTGGTTGGTTAGAAAGGTGGGTGGTTGGTTNAGGATGGTTGTTGGTTAGGATGGTGGGTGTTTGGTTAGGATGGTGATTGGTTGGTTAGAAAGGTGGGTGGTTGGTTAGGATGGTGGGTGGTTTGTTAGAATGGGGGGTGGTTGTTTAAGATAGTGATTGGTTGGTTAGGATGGTAAGTGGTTGGTTAGGAAGGTGGGGGTTTGGTAGGATTGTGGTTGGTTGGTTAGGATGGTGAGTCGTTGGTTCGGATTATGGGTGTTTGGTTAGGATGNGGGGTTTGGTAGGATTGTGGTTGGTTGGTTAGGATGGTGAGTCGTTGGTTCGGATTATGGGTGTTTGGTTAGGATGGTGGGTGGTTGGATAGGATGGTAGTTCGTTAGTTAGGATGGTGTGTAGTTTGTTAGGGGGGTGGGTGTTTGGTTAGGATGGTGGGTGTTTGGTTAGGATGTTTGGATGTTGGTTCAATGGTGTGTGGTTGGTTATGATGGTGGGTGGTAGGTTAGGATAGTGGGTGGTTGGTTAGGATGGTGAGTAGTTGGTTATGATGGTGGGTAGTTGGTTAGGATGGTGAGTGATTGGTTAGGATTGTGGGTGGATGATTAGGATGGTGGGTGGTTGGTAAGAATGGTGACTGATTATTAGGGATAGTGGGTGATTGGTTAGGAAGGTGGATGGATGGTTAGGATCGTGGGTGGATGGTTAGGATCGTGGGTGGAAAGTTAGGATTGTTGGTGGTTGATAAGGATGGGGAGAGATTGGTTAGGATAGTGGGTGGTTGGTTATGTTGGTGGGTGGAGGATAAGATGGTGGGGGGTTGGTTAGGATGGTGGGTGGTTGGTTAGGATGGCAGGTTGTTGGTTAAGTGGATGGGTTGTTGGTAGGGAGGTGGGTGGTTTGTTAGGGTAGTGGGTGGTTGGTTATGATGGCTATTGGTGTGCTAGGATGGTGGGTTGTTAATTAGGATGGTGGGTTGTTAATTAGGATGGTGGGTTTTTAAATAGGATGGTGGGTTGTTTGTTTGGATGGTGGGTGGATGGTTAGGATGGTGGGTGGATGGTTAGGATGGTGGGTGGTTGGTTAGGATAGTTGGCAGATAGTTAGGATGGTGGGTGGTTGGTAAGGATGGTGAGAGTTTGGTTAGGATAGTGGGTGGTTAGTTAGGATGGTGGGTGGTGGTTAAGATGGTTGGGTGTTGGTTAGGATGGTGGAAGGTTTATTATGTAGGTGAGTGGTTGGTTCGTATGGTGAGTGGTTGGTTCGGATGGTTGTTGGTTAGGATGGTTGGTGTTTGGTTAGGATGGTGGGTGGTTGGTTAGGATGGCAGGTTGTTGGTTAAGTGGATGGGTTGTTGGTAGGGAGGTGGGTGGTTTGTTAGGGTAGTGGGTGGTTGGTTATGATGGCTATTGGTGTGCTAGGATGGTGGGTTGTTAATTAGGATTGTCTAAATTTACATGTACCTTAATTTTTTAGAATATTGTGTGACTTATCGATTTTATAATATTTTTCAGGGGGTAGTGAATTAGGTTAGGGCGACGTGGCGATTGTGGAGTTAACGTTAAATGTTCCTCAATTTGGAGAAATGTTTTTGCTAAATTTTTCTATTTTGTAATAATTGCTAGGAGAGGTGGTTGAGGGGCGGCGTGAGTTGAGTGTTGTGGGATGAGTGTGAAGTTAACATGATATGTTCTCAGAGGTTTAGAATCAATTTTTCAATTTATTTTGCTATCATTTTGGAATTTTTGTGACTCGATTGAGTTTGGTGAGGGGGTGGGTGGCTGGTTANTTGCTATCATTTTGGAATTTTTGTGACTCGATTGAGTTTGGTGAGGGGGTGGGTGGCTGGTTAAGATGATGGGTGGTAGGTTAGGATGGTGAGTTGTTGGTTAGGATTGTGGGTGGTTGGTTAGGATGGTGTGTGGTTGGTTAAGATAGTGGGTGGTAGGTGAAGATGGTGGGTGGATGGTTAGGATGGTGGGTGGTTGGTTAGGATGGTGGGTAGTTTGGTAGGATAGTGGGTGGTTGGTTTGGATGGTGTGTGGTTGGTTAGGATGGTGGGTGGTTGGTTAGGATGGTGGGGTGTTGCTTAGGATGGTGGGTTGTTGGTTAGGATGGTGGGTGGTTATTTAAGATGGTGATTGGTAGGTTATAATGGTGGGTGGTTGGTTAGGATGGTAGGTGGTTTGTTAGAATGGTGGTTGGTTAAGATGGTGATTGGTTGATTAGGATGGTGGGTGGTTGNGATGGTAGGTGGTTTGTTAGAATGGTGGTTGGTTAAGATGGTGATTGGTTGATTAGGATGGTGGGTGGTTGGTTAGCATGGTGGGTGGTTGGTTAGGATAGTGTGTGGTTGGTTAAGATAGTGGGTGGTAGGTGAAGATGGTGGGTGGATGG